>ML682005.1:48541275-48642725 GCA_007922195.1 Podocnemis expansa
CCACAGCCATGGCAGCCCTGTCCCCAGCCAGGGATCCAGGGCCCAGCTGCCTGTGGCTGCAGCAGCCTCGTCCCCAGCTGGGGCTCAGCCACCTGTGGCTGCGGAGGCCGCTCCTGGCCCCGTCCCCGGCCAGGGATCCAGAGCTCAGCCGCTCACGGTCCCATCCCTGGCTGGGGGCATGGCCTGTGGCCAGGGGGCGTGGCCTCTTGGCAGGGGGTGTGGCCTGGGCCAGTGCCCCTTGTGCTTCCCCGGGGCAGCGACACCCCTGGTCAGCACATCAATTTAGAACATAAAAGCATATGGCTATATGCCTCAGTGTGGCTCTTGGAGGTTTAACAATAACTTTGTGTGGCTCTTGAGTTCCATGAGTTTGGCCACCCTTGGTCTAGGTCAGCAAAAGCAGCAAGGCATCCTGTGGCACTTAAAGACTAACAAATTTATTTATCGCATTAGCTTTCGTGGGAGAAAATTCCACTTCATCAACTAAATCAGCAGAGATTTATTACACAGCTTTTCTGATGAAATCTTTTTAGTTTAAAACTTGTATTAAGATTTTTCATATCAGGCAAAAATATAAAGGAAAATGCAGAAGATGCAGAAAATGTGCCATTTAATTACAGAATGCTTACATTATTAATGAATTACTATTAATTTATTTTGTTTAGCCCTGACAAAATGCTCATTTTCACAGAAATTGGACACAAAGCCATACAAGAAAATAATCTGAGTTAAAAGAATGTGTCCTGAGCCTTATAGGAATGACCAAATCAAACAAGGAATTTAGGTTGGATGGAAACAAGCTTTTGGTTTCTCAACTTCTCTTTTCCATCAGTGGCTTGACCATCATGAAAAGCACATCTCCTTCGTAGTGCACCATGAAAGCTTGTAACTGCTTTGCTCAAAGAAAATGAAGATTGGAAATTGAATCTACAACTCAGTAAAAGACATGAAAGAAAAATAATTCCATAAGAAATGAGTTAATAGAAAAATCAGACAATAATCTCTTATAACTAATATATAAAATAGCCAGCGGGTTGTTATAAATTATAAAAAATTAAACCAATATTAAAAGGCAGACAGCAACATAGAAGAAACAAAAATTCATGTTTAAGACTGTCATAATATCATTACTATTTCATATTACTGCATGTACTGTAAAGTCACCCACAATCTGACACAAAAACTCCCTCCAGCACCTTGACACCAAAATTATCTCCTCCCCATATGCTTAACCCACCAATATCAGTCCCCAGAGCTTTTCTAGGGGTTGATGGTAGGGCTGGGTGTAGGTGCAAATCTGCATTTGTGTCTGCTAAGCTGAACTCAAACAGTACTGGCTTTGAGTTGGCAGATGTTTCATCTTGTGAAGTCAGCATGTAGAATCACCACATTGGGACCTATTGACACAGTCATGCACCTGGAGAGCAGGTTGCAGGAGAAGTTTTATTTACTTGAGAATCCAAATTATTACTTAGTTAGAAAATTGTATTCCATAGATTATGTTGCACATCATGAAAATGAATTACTGCAAATGTGCCTCAACTCAGAAGGGACAAGGAGCTAGGACTTTTGGCCGCTATTCCCTCTTTTCCACTGACTTGCAGTGTGACTATGGCCATGTAACTTATTTCTCTAAGCCAAATTCCACTCCGGTTTCATGACTACACAGTGTGGCAACGTAGTGTAAATAACACTTGTTTTGCACACCCACTGAATGACAAATCAGTGCAAATTACACCGCTTTGCAATTTTATCTGATGAATTTACAATTTGGGCTTGACACTCCACCCACTGGTGTAATTCAGGAGTAATCCCCTGAAGTCTACAGTTTTACAGATATAAAGCATTGTCAGAACATAATCAGGATATGAGTGTGTAACAGAAACGGGGATTACTTCCTCCTTGAATTTAGCCATCTGTGGCCTTCTCACCTGGAAAATGCATATAAAGCTTCACAGATGTGCTATGTAGTTTAATTAATTAGAAGTATCTGTCAGGCCCTTTCAGATCTTCAAATGGAAGAAGCTATGTATAGTAACTACTTAATAAATAAATAAAATAAAATATATAATCTACGAAAGGACTTACTCCACATCATGTAGTCTTATAAACTTGTAGGGCCAGGTCTATTACTAGCCCTTGCCAGTTGGTTTTGACTCACCCCAAAATGGGGTAAGCATAATGGTGGTATAAAGCTGATCATGTCCCGTGCAGAGTACAGGTTCTGACATAAGGACCAAGCTTATCATTTTACAAGTAAGTTAAGAAAAGTGTCTCAGTACATCTTTTGTGACAATCAAGACATGGTTTTTGCTTGATAAATCATGACATGCTTATTAGTCATGCCAGGCTGAGGAATCTCCAATGTGCTGACACACTCATACTAGAATTGTCACCATATGCATTTTTCACTATTGGGGAATCACAAGAAGTTAGTTTTCTCACTGAAATTAAAAGCAAACCAAAACTGGATACAAAGGAGTACTGTCCATAACTGAAAACAGTGTAAAGAAGTGTAGCTGCACCTTACTTAGGCTTGACATACAAAAATGAAGATGTCCAAAAGCAGGGGCTACTTTTGAAAATGCTGTTCCTGGTGCTCAGCAATATCAATTTATCTGGGAGACACCAGCAACTACTGTCCTAAGAGTTATGCTGATGAAGGGCAGGGGACGTGTTGGCCTTTGTGCAACGTGGAGATAAAGAAGGCTGTTTCCCATGTGGTTCTGCAATGTATCCGCATCTGCTGTGTGCTTGGAAAGAGAAACCAGTGGTGCTGAGTATCATGCAACATGAATTTCTCCACTCTCCTGCTACGGTCAACATGAGATTTACATTGCCATCACCAAAGTCAGGGGCAAAACTTCCATTCACTCAATAGTTTCTTAGATCTTTTCAAGGACAGAAGGGACCTCTCTTATGAACTAATCTGACCTTCTGTGTCACATGCCACAGAAATGGCTCTCAACCACTAATCAAATCAAATCAAATCAAATCAAATCATAGGGCTGGAAGGGACCTCGTGAGATCATCGAGTCCAACCCCCTGGGAATTGAACCCAGGACCTTCTGCATGTTAAGCAGAGGTGCTAGCCACTAGTGTCAGGACACATTACTGTGTTCCCCAGGACTGGATTCAGGAGCCTTGGGCCCCAGATTGCCTTTCACTATGGGACTGCCCTGGCCTAGGGCCCCAGCTCCCACCACCTGTGGGCAGGCTGGTGGGGGGTGGAGGGAAGGGAGGTGGTGTTGGGGCCAGAGGCCACTCTCGGTAGCGCTCCCACCCTGGCCTTGGTTTGGCTTGTCGGCCCCAGGCACAGGGTGCAGCTGGCTGGTACACAGTGGTGGCACTGCCACCAGTGCAGCCTCCGGGGCCACAGGCCCCACCACATGCCAGCTGGCCCTGCCCCTGAAGCAGAAAGAACATGTGCCAGCCAGCCTCATCCCCAGGGGTCAGACCAGCCAGCCCAGAGGTGGGGCGAGAGCACCAAAGAGCCCAGCCCCTAGCCTCAGACCCCCTCCCCAGCCCTGGGTGGGGCCTACCCAGTGCCTCCCCCAAACCCCACCAGCACTCTGCCAGGCTTATTGGGGTGACAGGAGCCAGGTCGCACAGGGGCCTTAGGAACTGGAGCCTGGGGCCCCCCTTTAGGTTCGGGCCCAGAGCTTCAGCCCCTATAGCCCCTGCATTGATCTAGCTCTGGCGTCACCACACGGCAGTATGTCACAGAGAGCCATGGAGATGGCTGGGTATGGCCAGAGGGGGTGGCAGGCAGGCTGATGTGTCTTGTAGGTGACATCTCACAAACCAGGTGTGTCCCTATTCGCAAAAGGTTGAGAATCACTCCCACAGAATGGCACTTAATTATCTAACAAGGAGTTCTGTGGCACTTAAAGACTAACAAATATATTTATCTCATGAGCTTCCATGGGTACAATCACACTTCATCAGATGAATGAAATGGAAAAGTGCCACAGGACTCTGTTTGTTGGCTGAAATAGGCTAACAGCGCTACTCCTCTGGAACTCAATTAACTGCATATTGAGCCCAGCTTCATAGACAGGCCCAGCATCTTTGCTATGGAGCTTTTATCATTTAAACTCATCTGGCAGCTCCTAATATTTAAAATGAATCAATAATAAATAAGCCAAGTTTCAGCCTTATTGATATCTGAAAGGGCCAAAAGTAGCCTCTCTCATTTTTCCATACTCACCAAAAGCAAGGTTTCTGTACCAAAGATACTTCAAATGACTGATGGTGCTGCTGATCTGCTGTCATCCACCAGCCATAGGTTTCGTCGCCATTTCTACTCTAATGACTGCAGGGCTCTCACACAGCAAACACACATCAGTTTGTGTAGCAGGCTCCTATACTTCACACACAATCACTTCTCCTGTCAGGTAGGAGTTACACAACTCAGGATAGTAAATGGAGCTGCAAAGCCTGAGTCTTCTTTGAATTTCACCACCAGGCTCTAGTCATGAATCCTACATCACGAGTGGAAGGGTCCTCAGGAAGTCAGCTAATCCAATCCCTTGCTCAAATAGGACCAACTACAAATCCAAGGGGTTGGGTCAGCCTTTTATAGAGAGTTGGGGATTAATGGCCACCAGGAAGTTTAGACTTGAAATTAGACGTAGGTTTCTAACCATAAGCATGAAGTTCTAGATTAGCCTTCCAAAGATAGTGAGGGCAAAACAACCCTAGCTGGTTTCAAAAGTAAGCCAGAGAAATTTCTGGAAGGGATGGTATTTTGGGACAGCCTCAATTGGCAGTTTACAGCTGACTACTAGTGGTAAATATGCCAATAGCCTATGATGGGAGGCTAGATGGGGTGGGTTCTGAGCTGGTGGAGAAAATTCATTTTTCAGCATCTGCCTGGTGAGTTTTGCCCACATGTTCAGGGGATTGGCTGATCATTATATTTAGAGTCAGGAAAGGATTTTCCCCAAAGGGCAGATTGGAAGAGGTTCTGTGGAATTTTTGCCTTCCCCCTGTATAGAAGGGCAGGGCCCACTTGCTTGTGGATTCCCTGTACCTTTTAAGTCTTTAAACCATGATTTTAAGTCTTCAATGACTCAATCATAGGTTAGAGCAGTGGTGCCCAACATCTTCTCTGCTGTGACATAACTAGCTACCTTTAATTAATTTGAGGCACACCACCATATCGTTGCCAAATGAACTCATTAATATTTGTGAGCCAATGAGCCAATCCAGAGCTCTTTGAGTAGTTTTTCCAAAAAATTTGTTGCACACCTACTCAGGCCTGATGGCACACATTGGCGGGAAGTTCTGCGGTCCGCATTGTGCAGGAGGTCAGACTAGATGATCATATTAATCCCTTCAGACCTTAAAAATCTATGAATAACACAACTCAGGTCCAGATTTGAGTTTCCCCTGGTTGTGTGGGGTACCAGGTTCAGGAGGATGGCTGGTTTGCCTCCCTGCTTGTGCATCAGCAGCAGGCAGGTTCCAAAGGGGCAGTTAGTCTAGTAAAGCAAAAAAAGCAAGGAGTCTTGTTGCACTTAACGACTAACAGATTTATTTATCGCATGAGCTTTTGTGGGAGAATATGAGAATCTGTTAGTCTTTAAGTAGCACGCAGGTCACTCTCCTCTCTTCGAAGCATAGAGCAATGGCTACTACAGTAGTGTAGCCAGCAAGAGGAGGAATTTCACAGCCTTGCTTCTTGCAAGGAACCATGGCTTGCTGTGTCACAGGTGCTCTATTAGGCTACAGCACCAAGGGCAATGAATAAAAAAAAAAGGTCAGAAAAACCCAGCAATCAGCAGGAAAGGCAGGAAACTAACCAGACCTTGTGGTTTCGGACTGCATCAGAGCAGAGGAAATTGCATCCGTCCTGCTTGCCAGGTGCTGGAGGAAGGGCCACAGCTTGTCCAAAATCTTATAGGATCTGGAAGGGACCATGACAGGTCATCGAGTCCAGTTCCCTGCTCTCATGACAGGACCAAGTACCCCTGTTAAACCATCCCTGACAGGTGTTTTTCCAAGCTGCTCTTAAAAACCTCCAGTGTCAGAGATCCCACCACCTCTGTAGGCAACTTATTCCAGCTGTTAATCACCCTGACAGTTAGGAATTTTTCCCTGATGTCTAGTCTGAAGCTCCCTTGCTGCAATTTAAGCCTGTTGCTGCTTGTCTTATTAAGAAGACTAATTTTTCTCCTTCTTCCTCCTAACAACCTTTTAGGTATTTGAAAACTGTTATCATATCCCCTCTCAGTCTCCTTTTTTCTAGACTAAACAAACCCAGCTCTTTCATAGGTCAAACATTAGAGACCTCTAATCAGAGACAGCCTTTGGGACAGGCGAAGCATGAGCACACTTAGGGCCCTGAGCAGAAAGGGATCCTGTCACCTACCCCAAAAGCTGCATCTGACTCAGTTGGCAGCAACAGGAACTGGCTCCTGGGGCTACGGCCAGTAGCTGGGAGGACCAGGGCTGGAGATGAAGAGATCAGGCCCATGGTGGGGGAGATGGGACCATGGGGGCAGGTGGCTGTGGGCCTATGGGGCCCTCCTGCAGGGTGTCTTAGCCAAAGGCCGCCTCTGCCTCTAATAATTTTTGTTGCCCTTCTGTGGACTTTCTCCACATCCTTTTTGCAATGAGGTGCCCAAAACTGGACACAGTACTCAAGTGGAGGCCTGATCAGTGCAGAGTAGAGTGGAAGAGTCGCATCTCCTGTCTTACTCACAGTACTCCTGTTAATATACCCCAGAATGCTGTTTTCCTGTCTCACAATACGGCTGTTGATACACCCCAGTATGCCGTTTTCCTGTCTCACAGTACTCCTGCGAATACACCCCAAAACGCCGCTTTGCTGTCCTACTCTCAGTACTCCTGCGAATACGCCCCAAAACGCCGCTTTCCTGTCCTACTCTCAGTACTCCTGCGAATGCGCCCCAAAACGCCGCTTTCCTGTCCTACTCTCAGTACTCCTGCGAATGCGCCCCAAAACGCCGCTTTCCTGTCCTACTCTCAGTACTCCTGCGAATGCGCCCCAAAATGCCGCTTTCCTGTCCTACTCTCAGTACTCCTGTGAATGCACCCCAAAATGCCGCTTTGCTGTCCTACTCTCAGTACTCCTGTGAATGCACCCCAAAATGCTGTTTTTCTGTCCTCCTCACAGTACTCCTGTTGCTGCACCCCAGAATACTGGTTTGTTTTTGTTTTTTGTTTTTTTTTTTGGCAACAGCCTTGCACTGCTGACTCATCTTTAGCTGGCGATGCGCTCTGACCCCCAGCTCCCTTTCTGCCTTGCTCCTTCCCTCCTCCAGAGCAGACAGGGCAGGGCAGGGCAGGGCGGCGCGAGCAGCCGGAGGCGGCGGGTTCCGGGCCGGGGAGGCAGCGGAGAAGGGCGCGAGCCCAGAGCCGCGTGACGTCGCAGAGCGGCGGGTGGCGGCGGCCGCGGCGGCGGCGCCGCGCGAGCCCGGGCACGAGGCCCCCTAGGGCGGGAGCGAATGAGCGGCGGCCCCTGGGTCACGTGGGCTGGGAAGGGGCACGCGGCCGCTCGCTGCCGCTCTGCAGGGAGCCTTGGCGCGCGCCGCGCCCTCCTCCCCCCGCTGCTGGCCTTGGCGCGGCGGCCACTGCGCGCGCGCGGCCGGGCTGCCGCCGGCTCCGCTTTCCTCCTGCAGCGCGCGCGTGTGCAGGCGGCGCAGCCGGGCGGGATCCCTCGGTCTCCCCAGCCCCGGCGCGATGCCCCGCGTAGATGCCGACCTCAAGCTGGACTTTAAAGACGTCCTGCTCAGGCCTAAGCGAAGCAGCCTGAAAAGCAGAGCCGAGGTGGGGGCCGCATTGACACCGAGCATGGTTTGGTGCGGGGCAGCCGCGCGCCCGGGGTTTCCGCCCCCCGCGCGGGCAGAGGTGCTCCGAGCAACTAGGCGGGGGTGCAAGCGCTGCTTATTTCTGGCGCCCCCTCTGCAGTACTGGCTTGGAAACTAAAGAGTGCCGGGACCTTTGCAAGAGAAGTTGCTTTCTCCTAACAGGTGCATCTGCGGGTTTTTGCAATGCCCCGTGCGGTGCGAGCGGACAGGAGGGTGTCAGCCTTGCAGGGAGCCTCTGCCCTGAAGCAGCAGCGGGACGTTTCCTCAGCCCTGGGAGGAGGGGAGCCCAGTCCCAAGCAATGCAGCAGGGGGCGGCCAGGCCTGCACGGTGCAAGCTGGCCAGTAAGATTAGCAGCACGAGGAGGTGGGGTGCACGTGGTGGACAGTGCGCTTGAAGTTGGGCTGAAATGCTTCATAAAAGAAGAAATGCAAAATGAGCTTGTGTGAGCGCCCCAGCTGTTAACAGAGCGGGAGAGGAGACTGTAATACCATTAAACTGGCTCTGCCAGGAAGAAGGCTGCAATGCTGTTCTGCTGGCAGCCTGTAACTGGCTGCTTCTTCATTGCATCAGTGTCTGGGTCTGGTGTGTGCCAGCATGGGCGCTGCAGAGTTAGCTCTCCATGGGCAGATCTCAGGGTTTGGACTGACTGAGTCCTCATTATCAGCCGGTCAAGGTATTTCCATAATGGGTGCATGGTTATTCCTCAGTAACCTTCACACTAGGGAAACCCCTGTCAAGTTCCAAAGGGGCAGCCTGTTAGTCTAGTCCAGCAAAAAACAAACAAGGAATCCTGTGGCACATAAAGACTAACAGATTTATTTTTCGCACGAGCCTTGGCGGGAGACAATCCCACTTCGTCAGATGCTTCGAAGATGGGGGAACTTTTCAGTCCATTCTGTAAGTTCCCCTGTCTATGGAAACCCCTGCCCCTGCCTGAACTCACAACAAACACGGCAGCTTCAGTGGGTGAGGGACACCATCTTCCTCATTTACCTCAAATATTCTCTAGATACCATGGAATCAGCAAAGGGTTTGCATTGGTTTGGGGAAGGGAGGAGAAGTAAGCCTTCAAAGAGGGGCAAAGGCATGTAGTGAGAAAAGTAGGGTCAAGTGGGAAAGAAGTCAGAAGTTCAGGTGGCTGGACATGTGATGGACGGGATTTCTGAGAGCTAATCAAAGCAGAAGCATTTCACCAAGAAATACTTCAGGAATAAGGCTAAAGAGTCCGTCTCAACATGTTAACTTGAGCTGTGCTCCCTTTCAACTGCATAATAATGGTGTCCTGGGCCAATTAACTCATTTACCTTTGCAGTTCTTCCCTCATGAGCCAGGAACAGGGAACCCCTTCGACCATTGTCGGGAGTTCACTGAATAAGCGTGATGCGTCCCCTTTAAAATTAAATTCATGGGCCTGAGGAACAGGTGGAGCTGTAGGCTGTGAGGCAAAGAGCCTCTTTTTTTAATGCAGAGTTTTGTGAGTGGGCTGTGGAAAGATGGGTCGGTTGATGGGAAAGGGGAGCCAGAAGCTAGGAAGCAGCAAGGTCAATAAGGGAGGGTTGTCTCAGGAGAAAAGGGTTAAAAAGTGTTTCTTATGAGAAAAGTGCATGTCGTGAGAGCTCAGTGAAAGCTGATGAAGGTTAAGAAATTGGACACCCTCACTGGGACTGCAGCAACAGAATGTAACAGTGCCTGACAGAGCAAGATCTGAAACAGACGGTCCCCAGTTCTGCTTCTAAACAAGAATATAAATAAATAGCTCTAGCAAGGGAACAGAGGCTACTCACTACTGCTTGGTATCCAACAAGCTGCTGCTTTGAAGTTTATATTACCAGTGCCTGGCTTTGTGGTTTGAATTGCTTATTCTACAGAGACAGCACTTTACCCTATAGTCAGGAGTAAGTCACCTTCACAGAGGGACAGAGCACAGCATAGCAAACGGGGTTGTGTGTATTCCTTTCCATTGTTGTTCTGCAATGTCATCCTTTCTTCTTGTTACTTTGCCGGCTTACTTTGGTTTCCTGGAGTTATTCCTTCCTTTAGAAAGAGAAAAGGAAGTCTTCAGAAGCTTGAATTCAGATTTTTTTTTTTTTTTTTTTTGGGAAAAAGTTCCAAAAGGGCAGCTGTGTTAGTCTAGTCCAGCAAAAAAAAGCAAGGAGTCCTGTGGCACTTAAACACTAACATTTATTTATCGCATGAACTTCCATGGGATTTTCTCCCACGAAAGCTCATGCGATCAATAAATCTGTTAGTCTTTAAGTGTCACGGGACTCCTTGTTTTTGGGGGGAAAAAGTGTGTCAGGAGGGGGAGTTAGATGGATCAGGTGCTAGTTCAGATACAGAATCATTCACCTATTGGGCATGGATTAGAAGTGAAACCTGGGATGGGAGTAAGCAGAAGTTGTTAGCATCAGATGGTTGTGGGTGTTCTAGCTGCAGTGAATTCGTGGTCTCACTCCAGTTACTTGGGGGAGCAGGAATGTGAATGAGTCTTGTCATTCACATTTAGGTACACTCGGCATGTTCAGATTTTGCATTCAGGCTGTCCTGCTATACTTGGGACACTGACTGATTTCTCCTCTTGTCTCCGTTCCACAGACACCATGGTTGTGGGCCAGGAGAGGGTTCTTTTTTTCACTATTTCCACTAGTGTGAAGGGTTGAGCAGCCAATGGTGCATTCCTCTTAGCCCATCCTGAGATGGTGCACAGGACAATGGCATTTTCTCCCCTTTCCTTCTTCACTCCACATGATCTGAGTAAGAGCGGGGATAGCCTGATATGCGCTGGGCCTTTAAAAGTAAGGTGCACACTAATCAGTGCCTGCTTACTTTGGTCTGCACTAAAATTTAGGATCAGGCAGCTAGTGGAGCATAGATTTATGTGCCATCTGACTGCTTTTTCTGAATACATTGAACATTAACAGTACAGGGTTTGGTGGATATTTGTTCAGGCTCAAATATTGCAGATATGACCGAGGTTAACTTCAGCTCCTTTGTCTGCTGAGTAGGTGATGCATGACAAAACCACCTTCCTCACAACTGGCACTAAGCCCCTTGTTGGCATTTTCAGTAGAGGGGACAAGGATGGCATAGGGTGGAGATCGCACCATGCTGATAGATTGCTCCAGTTTCAGGCTGAGACATGTTTACCCACATAGCTTGGGATGATTATGATGCTGCTTTTGTTTTGAGAGCCTTCTGTTTTGAGGGTCATTAGTTCAGCATCTGTCAGGAAGACTAACCATTAGCTTAAAATTGTAAACTGAAAGAAGGCTGGAGAGCTCATGAAATGAAGAGCGCTACCCCTCCACTTCCCTTAATGTCAAAATCAATTTCCTGCAGGGTAGGGGACTTAGCACACTGCAAAAAGGCTGCTGTTTGTGCCCTCATTCTTGGAAAAATGGGGTAGCCTGTTGACAGGAGATTTTGTTTATTTTGTTTACACTTTTTTCTAAGTGTACTTTCTCCTTGCTGAAAGGTGGAGGATTAATAGCCCTGGAGACCGAAGTCTTCTCTCCAAATACACAGGAGAAAAAAAGAGCCTCATTGTTAGAAGGATTGCAAGCTTCCGCCGCAAGACTCCTGTCCAGACAGGATTTTCCTGAAAGTATCATTATACACCTATGATCATGTGAGAGAGAGAGATGGAGCGCCTCCGGGCTAAGTTAGGTCATGTCAGAAATGCAATAAGAAGTGGAAGTGAGGCTCTTTGGATGAAGAAAGGTCTTGTGGTTCATGCATGGGTTCACATCTTGCCTTGTGTCTTAGTGTTCTTCGTATGAGCACTGCCTTCCTTTCTCCTTTCAAAAAAATATGAATGAGTGTTCGGCATGTATATTAGTTTGGTCTGTGTAGTACTGTCTGGTCTCATGATGCTATCTCTTCCTGTTCCCAGCCTCTAAATTGCATTAAATGAAGCAGAAATACATTAAATGCTTTACTAATATTAGTTTTCCGTGTGGGTAGTGGCTGGAATTGCCATATTATGATTGTGACAGGGAGGGTAGGTGGGTTTACATGATTGTAAATTGAATGGAAGTTGATCCAGAAGTCAATCTCTCTATTAAGATATAAGCTCCTATTTTGATTGTAAGGTAAGGTCTTTGGGGAACCTTTCTTTTCTTTGTGTGTGTACAGCCTAACACACCTGTGATGAGTCCCTATGTGTTACTGAAATAATAAATAAGGTGGTTTTCATTATGAAAATATCTGACAACTCCTATTGTAGAGCTGCAAAGAGCCTGTAAGCAACCTCTCAAAATCAGCTTTTCATACGCTATCTGTGGCAGCCAGCATTTTAACGCATTTCAGCTCTTTGAAGAATCATTCAGGTGAAGACTAAAGAATGCAGAATACAGAGACCAGTCACCAAGGAAAGAGTCTCAACAGTATGTGGGGAGATGGATCATAGGTTAACCCAACATCTGAATATTGTGCATTTATGTTAACATTTTCTGTTAGGAGATGCTAAACAAGGCAGGTAATCTAAACAAGTTTTAAATATAACGAGCAAGTATGTTATCATGAGCTCTTGTTCCCTGGACTGCGTGAACTCTGAGACTGAAGGCTAACATATCTATTAAAAACCAAATGGCCAAAGGCCTAAGTTTATTAATCCAAGGTATAGTTGTAACTGCATTATTGATATTGCAGTGGTTTCTAGGAGTGGAGTCCTATTGTGCTGCTCACTCAATATACACTGTGGACACTGAACAAAAACACAGGCCCTGAGATAACCCATTCAGGATATTATCAATATCGTACTATCATCTGTAACTAAAGATCAGGAGTGAAATCCTGTGCCCAGTGAAGTCAGTGAGAGTTTTGCCAGGGAAGCAAGGATTTCATCCCATTTTTAAATGAAATAGAAGGAAAAAAATCAATATAGGCTGACTCAACTGCTGAGAGGTTAGTCATTTATGCAAAAAATCAAAATAATCTTGATTCTTCCTTCCGTATTTCCTATCACTTTCTATCATTTCTTATTTTGACTTCTTTCCTACCTTCTTTCTCCCTCCCAGCTTATGTCAGCAACACTCTTCTTATCATAGTCACTGTATTTTGTTTTATTACATTTTCATTCTCAAATGAGAGGCAGAGGTGGGGATATTTCCAGTGGGAGCAAACATTGGCACATGTAGGAGCAAGAGTGCTGCATGGAAGAATTAGAGGCTGGGATCAATTCTGTTCCCATTGAAATTAGTGGCAAAACTCCTGCTGTCTCTACGTCATATAAAATTGTGACAGGTTCGCTGTAATCTCTGTTGCTATAAAGTACTTACCAGTATTTGCTTTCATTCCTTACAGGTAGATCTCATGCGTACTTTCACGTTCCGCAATTCCAAGCAAACATACACAGGGATCCCCATTATAGTGGCTAACATGGACACAGTGGGCACATTTGAGATGGCAAAGGTTATGACTAAAGTAAGTGCTGACTTTCACCTTTCTCTGCAAAAGCTGGGAAAGCATTTGTTTGGTGACAAATGTCATTAAAGAGGCAATTACATACTTTAAATATGGGTATAGGGATGGGGGATATAAAAGGAGGTATTTTTCCATATAAAGAAAGCTAAACCAAGATAGCACTGTGCATGTAAAATCCTAGTGGGCACAAAGCACAGGCAATTTTTAACTTAATGTCTCTAGCTGAGGTCAGCCCCCTGTAGGGGAGGGGTAAGAGTTGATGTTATCAACCCTTTGGTGACATTACAGCCTTACATGGGACAGAATAATTACTTTGATGTTGTCTCTAAGCATTAATTGTGCATTATGTAAGAGAAATCTGATAGATTTTGATCATAGAGGTTTTCTCAGACAATCTAATACAGCTACTGCAATCAGAACTCATTAGCTAATTGGTCTCTAGGCTCATGCCTCACAAAACATCCATTGTGAGCAAGAAGCTGAGAACACTGTCTAACTATACTTAGTGGTGGATTACTGCCTATTTAGACAGCTAGGATCAGGCCCTTATTCATTATTATTTCAAGCAAGATGAGAATAAAAGTGAGACACCTTGACGTCAGTGTAAGCTAGGATTGTGCAGCTGCAGTATGGAAGGAGAGCTGACTAACTTGGACCCTAATATCAGTTTGCTTGTTCCTTTTTCTAGCATGCAATGTTCACTGCTATTCACAAGCATTATTCTCTGGAAGAATGGAAACTGTTTGCAGTCAATCATCCAGAATGCCTGGAGGTATGTTCCCATACTGTGAATTCATTTTGTGCTGCCTTTCAGCAGCCTATGTCGGGTTATGGGAGTCATTCCTTCAGAAGTGCCGCTGGCCTGGAAAAGAGCCAGGACTTAGCCTGCTTGGACTCGGGGCTCGAGCTGTGTAAGCACACCGCCGCTGCGGGTGGTCCAGCGGGGGACCTGGCGCTGGGGACTCGAGGCTTGAGCCCCACAAGCCCAGTGCCAGCGACGCCCCTGCGTCCTTCATGGAAAATAATGCTCATGGCATTGTTCTCTATTCTTTTCATATTGCACAAGGTGTTCTATAGTCTATGGCTCATTTTCAAATGATACTTTAATTATGAGGGGCTTGTCTGAAGGTCAACCTATTGTTGAGATTCAACAGTTTTTCTCATATATGGTACTAGAGAAGAGAGGCCCAAAGGAATATGCTGCGTCTGAACACTGTGTCACTTAGGTATGAATCTTAACAGACAGACAGATTGAAAGCACATTTTATGTTGCCCAGTGATTGAAGTAGTATGGTCTGGTGATTAAATGCTGACTTACACTGTGTGGAAGTTTTGTGGGCTAGCAGCTGTGGAAGCTATTTGTCTGTGAGCATAAAATCCAGAAGAAAGACAAGTGAAGAAGACATGCTTGTTTGTGCCAGTAGATTGAGGAAGGATTGAGTGAACTGAAAGCTCCAAGCCCCATTCGCTAGCGGCCCTCAACTTTTGCAGCTTTGCCTTTCGGGAAGTACACAGGCTGGTTCAGGTTTGTGTGTTTTGGTTGATTTGGTTGACCCTCGTGGGGTCCCTTCCAACCCTATGATTCTATGATTCTATGATCTGGGCAGTTCAGATGCCTGTGAAAGTGTCCACATCTAGTTGAAGGTACTTTAAATTTAAACTATCTTTAAAGTAAAATAGGACTTATAATATGACACTGCCTTTGTAATTGAGGGAGAGCCTCAAAACAAAGTGTAGATAGCTGATTGATTTGTCCAGCTATGGTATTTATTTCTGTATGGTTTTACATAACAGGGCACTTGGTAGTTTCCAGCCTGGGTTTCTCTGGAATCTTATCCCAGGGTGAGTGGAAGGAAATGCAGAACTATGTACTTTTCTGATATCAAAGAGCTGCTGATCATTTCTCTCCCTCTCTTTCTCTTCTTCCCTCCCTCCATCCTTCCCTCCAGCATGTAGCAGTGAGCTCAGGCAGTGGACAGGCTGACTTGGACAGGCTAACAAGTATCCTGGAGGCTATTCCTCTTATCAAGTACATTTGCCTGGATGTGGCCAATGGATATTCAGAGCACTTTGTGGAATTTGTGAAAACTGTCCGTGCCAAGTTTCCAAATCACACCATCATGGTAGGTGGGTAGAAAAAGGGTTTGGGCTTACCTTCTTAAGCAGGGCTCAAATTTTGCTGATGCTGATTAGTATGTCATACCAGCACTTCTGGCACAGGAAGAGTGTCTCTTTCTACAGGATTTAAGTTCTCATTAACAAAATAAAGGGGCCTGGAGTTCTGTTGATTTACCTCTGCTGATGGTCTCACAGTAAGCTCCGGTCTCTGTGGTTGGAAAGATAATCTTCTCCATGTAAACAAGTATAGAGCTGTCCTCCTGAGCCCAAGGACACAGGATGTAGCTTACTGAGGTTTGACCTGCCCCCACTCATCACAGAAGGGTGCTGACTGTGAAGCCAAATGTTGACAGTTTAATAAAATGTGAGTGCTGTCACTGTTCCACCACCTCTTATGTTAGTAGAAATGCTCAAAGTTTACTCTGAGGTTGCGGTTAAATTTTGGGATTGTGGGCAGATTTCTGATTAAGCTTTTCCTCTAACTCCCACCCATCTCCCATAACAACTCTGACCTTTAATCATAAATTTGGTAGTTTCCCTTTCCATATCTGTGGTTCCAAGCTGAGTTCAACAGATCACTTGCTGGTAGTGTGTGCGGAACTGACTGGTCAGGTAATGCTGGCTTCTCTGCCTTGTTTTAGCTACTACATTATATCAAAGGTATCTAAACAGAAATAAATACTTACCTGATATTGTTGTATTGGGTCAGCAGTTGCTTTAGTTGCCACAGGAATGTTACGCACTCATGAACGGCAAGGGGAACTGTCTTGCCAGTGACTAGAGTGGCCACTGAGTGGACTTCCCATGCCCCCACCATGGCATACTTCCATTTCTTGGTTCACTTATGCAGTATCCCTCCAGTCCCATAAGTACTAATGAGCAGGGACACTCTTGATAGCATCCCTCTAGCAGAACCACACTAGGTTGGCTGCCAATGGCAGTCATTGCCCAAGGATTAGGGGGCTGAATTGGTTCCTTTGAGAGCAACAAAGACGACTGGTATTAGAATGATCAGGAGATCCTTAAGGCTATTGACCTTCCTTCAAACCAACACAAAAGAAACCACTTGCACAGGCAAGGCATGGACATTCTTTCATACCAGTCACAAAGCTCTTCCACAACACACACAAAACTGCTGGGAAAAAAAAATGAATCATAACCAGCTGATCCTGATTTGAAGCAGGATGGAGCTGCATGCTCATGCAAGTCAGGAAAGCCTGGGTTCCTCCTGCCAACATAGAATGAAATCTCAGTGAAAAATGGGACAGGGAGGAGGAGGAAGAACAAGTGACTCAGCTTTCTTGCCCACTGACATCTGGCTTGTTGTAAATGGGAATATTGTGCTGAGTGCAATGGGGACGTGAGTAACCATCATCCAACAATAGGCCTGCTGCCAAAGTGACCAGAAAAGCTGCATGCGTGTGGCCCATTCCTGCTGCCTTTGCACACACACAGCTTCCAGTGACTTTGAATGGAGTTGGTAGATGTGCAGAAAAGGCTGGATTGGGCCCTGGAGAGACTGACTTCAGTTTTTGAATGAATGTCTTTTCATTTCTGATGGATTGCTCACAATATTATTTATATTTCATTAATATGGAGAGACCCCCAGGGTGAGCAGTGGTCCACCGTACAAACACATAAGAAACAGTCCCTGCTCAAAATAGTTTAAAATCTAAATAGACATTACTATTTCTATTTTACATCTGTAAATTAAGAAGTTAAATGGCTTGCTCTGAGTAACACAGGAAATCAGCTGTTGAACCCAGATCCAGGTCTCAATCCAAATACCTTAATCATCTCCTTTCTCAGTTACCTTCTTGGTCTCTGCTGTTTTTCTCCTGTTCTCATTAAAATTTTTATGATAATTACAAGTCTTGTTTAAATAACAGCATTACATATATAGTCCTGTGTCACTGTTTCTGAATAAGAACAGCCTACAGAGGACGAGTGCCAAAGGGGCAGCTGTGCTAGTCTAGCTCAGCAAAAGAAGCAAGGAGTCCTGTGGCACTTAAAGACTAACAAAGAGATTTTCTCCCACAAAAGCTCATGAGATAAATTTGTTAGTCTTTAAGTTCACAGGACTCCTTGCTACAGAGGATGGTTACTTTTCTGATCTCCGGTACAGAGATAAATTTTTACTTCTAAAAGCCTGTGAACAAATTTATGGTGATCCCTCCCTCCCAAAAGCCTCTGTACATTATTAAAACTTCAAATGCCCAGGCAGCCTGCAAAGTCTGTGATTCAGGTCTCCCCAGATCCTCAAATTAGTTTCTTAAAGCTGCTTTTATGCTTCTGTTCTACTACTGCAGTGTTCACAGTGCTCTTATGGGCTTGAAATGAAAGCTTTAGCAGTTAAATAGTAGGTCTAAAAATAGCTGAGTGTTTTAATAACTGAAAGCGATACCCAGGATCTTTCAAGCTGCCCTGTTCACCCTTCTCAGAGTGACCCCCGTCGTTGGCTGGCCCTGGGAGTGCAGTACATAACTGTAACACAAACCGGGGTGTTGGAATGTTTGTTCCCATGGGTCAGGTACCAGCTTCAGCTGTGAGTCTGTAATGTACTGTGCAAGGCAGCTAGAGCTCCTGTGCTATATGCTACGGGGCTCCTCATTAGCCTTTATTCCATGTGCCAGTGGAAGGGTGTCTGTTGTGCGATGGGATTTGGGAGAGCGGGGTTTTTACAAGATTTATTTTTATAATCAGCTTGGGTTGCTTTCTCCTCCTTCTGCGTACCTAGCTCTAGCATAGCTCCTTTCAGGCATGCCTCTCAGAGCACTTCACAAAGGAGTTAAGTGCCACTAGTCACATTTGACAGGTAGGGAAGCTGAGGTGACCAAGAAGCAAAGTGATCGCCTTATGTTATCCAGCTGGGCAGGAACAGACCTGGGAATAGACCTCATGTCCTGAGTTCCGTCCTAGACCGCTGTCAAGTATGCCTCACGTCCTCCTGGTATTAGGGCATTATTACAGTATTTTGTTTATCAGCAGCATAGAATCAGGAAGTTAGGGCCTGATCCTGCCCTCATGGAAGTCAATGTTAAAGCTTCTGTTGGAGTCAAGGAGCCTCTTCTTACAGAGAACCATCTAGCCCATATTTATTGATCTTGTTTTAAATGTCCCAACTGATAGGGATTCCATCATTTTCATTGGAAGACTATTACACAGCTTAACCTATGGCTCTGCCAGTAAGTTTCTTCGGTATTCATCCTGAACAATTTATTTATTTATTTATTTTAATTTTCTCCAATTGCTCTAAATGATACTCCTGTGCACCATTTTAAATAATTCCTTTCCATCTCTGGTATTTACATTAAGGCAGCTATAGCATCTCCCCTAACTTGTCATTTAACCAGACTCAGTATACTTCGCTCTTTGGGCTGACTCTGTTTGGTGACTTTTAGCACTAGTCTCCACTGATGGTGGCAAATTTGCAACCATCAGATCAGTTTTCCTAATCTCCTGATGGGCTCCGTGAAGACCCACTCAGCCAGTCAAGAAGTCGATTGCTGAAGACCATCACAGCAACTGGAGTCACGCTGAGTCGAAGGGAGGACATTTCCCTCCAACTCAGTGCACTGAAGACACTGCGGTGAGAAGGTGGTAGGCAGTCACAGGGAGATGCACAGGGTATTTTAAGTACTTCACATATCTCCCTTCAACTGTTGCTGAAATCCTGCTGCAGTATAGACCTGTCCCTAGCTTTGGATCTGCTCAGGCTATCATGGTAATCATGATGGTCATTGTGAGACTGTCTCAAATGTTTCTTAGCTTGTCTTGGCGAGAGAGGCACAGTCTTGATTTTACATTTGGGCTGGGATTAGAGGTAGGAAGGTAGAATGAGGAGTGGTGGTAATTCTTAGACACGTCCTTTCACCTTGATCCATTACCATTTGTCAGTGGTCTTTTAGCTAGCTTTCAGTCAGTATGACAGTGGTCCTACCTGAGTCTGTGAGTTAATTAAAAAAAAGTGGTACTAATTACAATTCCAAAATTCATGAAGTACCATTTCTGGGAGAAACCATGACACACCCCATATAATCAAACAAGGCTATCCCTAGTTAAAATTGTATTCTACCAAGGACCAAATTTCTGTTCTACCATACAACTTGCTACCATAGTAATGTGGAGGAGGAGAAGAATTCTTTTTCGAGCTCCACCGTCAAGAATTCTTTTACAACAAAAACATCACCCACAACTATGCTGTCCTCACCAACAGTCATAAAGAAAGAGAATCATCTGACTGGAGAGCAATTAGTGGACAAACCTACACACTTAATCATTACATTGATGGTGTTAGAAGAAAAACAACCCTGAAATTTTTGTCACATCCACCAACCTTCCCACTATCAAGAGGAGAGTTACAGTCTCTGAAATGCAACCACCAAATAGTGATCAAACCAGCAGATGGGGGCAGCATCATAGTCCATGTAACAGTTCTTAATATGTAAGCCACTGGACAGATATCTCCTGCCAATAGTATCTGAGAGTTGTTCAAGTGGCAGCCATGTCCAGTGTTCAGCACCTCCTTTCTCACATGGTCTCTAATCTGGTCTTCCACCCTCTGGCAGAGTCCTATTTCAAGTTCACTCTTTCCAAGGTACAGTCTAGTCCAGGCCCACTTTTACTCCCTGGTCACTGCCAGTTCTTTCACTGTCCCCTGGCAGCCTGGAGAAGGCAGGAGGGACCCAAACCCACCCACTTCTCTGGACCCCAGTCCAGGGACCCTGTGCGCTGCCTCAACAGCTCCACTCCAGTCCAGCGCGCAGTTCATATCCTGTAGGCCATATCCTCACCTCCCCATGCACCTACTACCTTTGTAGCAAGGCTGCATCCTTGCCAAACACTGGCAGCCTGCACTGTGGCTTGTGCTTGTGCTTGTGCTTGTGCTTGTGCTTGTGCTTGTGCTTGTGCTTGTGCTTGTGCAGCCAGACCTCCAGCACACCCTTCCTCCACCACAGCTAAAGGAAGACTGCCAAGAGGTGGGGCTGCAGCTTGCCTATAATACAGGGTTCCTGAGCCCTGATTGGCTCTGCAGCTGCCAGCTCCCATTGGCCGCTCTCTCTTCTACAGGGGTTTTAACCCCGTCTAGCATCTGACGAAGTGGTATTATTCTCCTACGAAAGCTCATGCGATAAATTAATTTGTTAGTCTTTAAATACCACAGGACTCTGCTTGTTTTGCAGAACTAGACTTACATGGCAACCCTTCTGAACCCTGCTACAGTTCCCAACTATGATGGGTATGTCAACAAGCCAATCAACAGTTGTCTGACACCATTTACTGTAAAGAACTCAAAGAAGACCCCCATACCGTGATTCACTCTGCAATTTAAGGATATCATCATTCTTTCCCCAAACAACTCCAAGAGAAACTACAGTCTGATTCCCACATACCCACTCCTGGGACCTTCTGCATCGTTGGTTCCTAACCTGCGGCCCTGGGGCCAAAAGTAGCCCATGGAGTCTTTCAAAGTGGCCTGCTGCTTCTCTCCTGCTGACTGCAGAAGGAAGCTGCTGCCTAAGAAGTCAGGTGAAGTGTGTTGCCACAGGGCTACAAGACTGAAGCATGCTCCATTCTGTAGTGAAGGGGATGGGAGATCAGCACTCCCCACCCATTGCATATTGCAGAGAACATGGCACAGTTCTTGTCTTGGCCCCAGGGTGCGGACTCTGTTGGAGTCAGGGAGGGGAGCACTGATTTCCCATGCCCCTTGCTACAGAAGGGAGCCACTGGCTAGGGACCCAGGGGAGTGCAGTGGGCTGTAGGACACATGCAGTTTCCCTGCAGCAGCCAGGGGGATGGGAGATCAGGAAGGAGGCAGGCGCCTAACTGGACACTTTCTGTCTGACTGTGGCGGGGGTAGAAGGTGCTGCTAGTGGAGCAGCCAAGGCCCACCATGCTTGAGGTAGGGTAATACTCTAAAAATCAGTGCCTTCCAGTTTAGCTTGCACTTAGCAGGCCACTAACTGTGACTTAGCTGCCAGGCCATGTGCTTGAGTGTGTAGTGACTCACTAATCTACACACGTGCTTTCTCTGTGAGTGTGTGACATATTGTGAATAATTTGTAGATGTAAAATAATAAAAATGAACCCAGTAGCATCAAAATGTTTACTTTAAATATGTAGTGTTTGTAGTCCTTAATGGCCTAGATGGCAATACATTTTTTGAGTCAATAGACTCCTGGCCCTTTAGGGTTGTAAAAATGATATTTGTTGCCCTTGAGTGAAAAAGGTTGGGCATCACTGTTCTTCATGCTTCCCAGGATATACGCATGGAAATCCAGGCAGATCCATCATATTTGGTCACAGAACTCTTACTTGAAGGTCTTTCAGGACTCTTCAAACCACTCACTGTACACAGGGCCAGTTTACTCTACAACACTACTGACTTCCCTCAGAAACTCCACAACAGTAACAACTTCTTGCCACCATAGATGTCACCTTATGCACCAACATCCCTCACTGTGACAGCATTGCTGCCTGCCTTGAATATCCACAGGACAATGGACAACAATCAGATACACTCCCCAAACACCAAACTCAACCATTTTAGCCTCATCATTAACTTTTACATTCAACATAAACAGCATGTCTAAACCTGGGGAACTGCCATGGGAACTAGGATGGCTCCCTGATATGGGAACTTCTTCATGGCCAACCTTGAGGAAGAATTTCTGGCCAAATGAAACATGAAAGCAGTTATATACCTGAGATACGCTGATCATAATTTCATCCTCTGGGCAGACAACCTGAACTCCCTCATATATTTCCACCATAACTTGAACAACCACCACCCATCCATCAAACTCTCTCTGGAACACGGTCAAACCAGTTTCAGCTTCCTGGACATCATGACCAGCTTCACCAATGGAACCCTGCGGAAAGCTATATATAAGAAACTGTGGATCACCACACCTACCTTCACAGATCCAGCAACTATCCTAGACATACCAAGAAGTCTAAAGCTAGGCACACAGATACCACAATATGCTCTGAGTAGAAAGGCCAGGATGCACACTTAAAGCTGCCTTCACCAAACAAGGATACTCCATTAGAGAAGTAGATAGATAGTATCATGGAATGGGCCACTCTGGTTCCTTGAGAGAGCCTGCTTCAAGAGGGAGGACTCACTGACCATATACCCCTCTTTATCTCCTATCACCTCATACTGGAACACACACAGTTTCATTGAACAATTACAACCCATAGCTGATGGTGATCACAGCTTGAGAAAGATTCCCCCTTTTTTGCCGTTCAAGCAACCCGCCCCTCCCCCAACCTTGCCAAACTCTTCATCATTAAAAGTAAACTCCCTATAGGTGAAGTCATGCCAACTCAAAGAGGCACTGGGTCATCCCATAACAGATGCAAAACCTGAAGCTATATCTCCCCTGCTCCTTCTGATCAGTCTCCCTCCTCAGCACACCTTTTACGATCAATGCCTCATATATATGCCTATCACACCATTGCTGTACCTCATTCAGTGCATCAAATGTCTCAGCAACAACTCTGTAGGTGAAATTAGATCATTGCTGTGCTGTCAAATGAATTCCCATTGAAAAATAATAGACAAAAATACCCTATGATTGGGGGAGGGTGAATACTTTTTCATTAAAGGATTACTCCATATCTGACCTCTCAGTCCTTGTCCTCAAAAAAAAATGTGCACAGTACCTTCAAAAGACAAGTCTGGGAGCTTAAATTCATAACACTACTAGATACCAAAAAATCATGATCCAAAGGGGCTGCTGTGTTACTTTAGTTCAGTAAAACAAACAAACAAGGAGTCCTGTCGGACTTAAAGGGTAACAAATATATTTATTGCATGAGCTTTCTCCCACAAAAGTCTTTAAATGCCACAAGACTCCTTGTTTGTTTTTCAAAAAATCATGGACTCAGTAGAGACAGAGTTCATTACAATACCCTGTAACCCACTGACTCTTCTTTGTCCTAGGAATGAGGAGGTGTTAATTGCTCACTTCACTGTGAATGGTCACTTGCAAAAATGGTCTCTAAACTCCTTATGCTTATTAAACAAGCTGTTGTACCTTGTATTAGCATGACACCCTGTGTACTTTCCCTAAACGTGAAGAAGAGCTCTGTGGAGCTCAAAAGTTTCTCTTTCGCCAACAGAAGTTGGTCCAATAAAATATATTACTGCACCCACCCGCCTTGTCTTTAATATTTCTAGTAAGATTTTCTAAAGCACTCCATCAAATGCTTTCTTAACATCCAAATTTATTAGCTTTACAGTGTAATTCTGTCAGAAAAGTTTACAGTATTTATAAATGTGTGGAATGAATCCTGTCCTCATTAAAGTCAATAGTAAAACTCCTAATGACTGCTGCAAGGACAGGATTTCACAGGAGATGTTGCTCATGGTTCTGTCACCTTGTTTAGACTATATACAGGCCTGGCATGGGCCAATGTGGCTTTAACTGGAATTGGAAAATCAAATGAAGGTAGGGCTGAATTTATATGTAGGGTCAGATCCACCACAGTTGCAATTTGGCATAACTCCAAACCTATAGATTTCAGTTTACAGCAGCTGCAGATCCAGCCCATAGTGACTTTTAAAATTAGTATGGGTTTAAATTATATTATTGTTGTATGAAGTAGAAATTAGACTTCTGGGATCCTTGCCTTTTATTAAAAACCAGGCATACTGCACATTTGATTTTTTTCACTACTCTGGTACTTCAAAATGGCTCGGATTTTCAATGGTATGGTAAAGTCCTTAGTTGACTAGTATGTTCTCTAACTAATTCCCCCAATGTTCTAGATAGCATTTCATCTCTGATGGCTTATTTGTATATGTTTCCAAGTACTCTTTTACCGGTTCTTTATCATTAGCTATTTTTACATGTTCTTCATCCCTATTGCTTGCCTATACTTTTCTGTAGTTCTCTTTTCAGGTTCTTCATACTGAAATAAGGCCTTTTACCTTCATGGTGAAGTTTTCCAAACCATTTAGTTTTGCCATAATTCTGCTCTCTCACAGAAGTCAGCAGTAAAATGCCCATTTGACTTCAGTGAGAGCAGAGTTAATTTTGACCTAAGTGCTTTTGAAAAATCTCACCCTTCCTCCCCTAATTACACCACTCAGTTTTGCTTCTAAGATCCTGGGCCTCTCTAGATGTATATAGGTTTCCATGTAGATAGATAGATATCCATTTTTATACACACACAAAGAAAACTACATGGTGGACATGAAGGGCTTTCACTCCCACTCTGAGCAGTGTGAATGAACATTTCCAGTGGTGCTGTGTCCATGGGAGTGACTTTCTGTTATGGTTTCTGGTTATCTGTTCTTGGGCCATATAAGAAATGATCAGACAGCACGCTCTACTGTGTTAGTGCGAAGAACAGTTTACTTAAATATACATATGAAAAAAAAAAAAGTAAGTATGATACTTTTGACCTTCAGAAAGGTGCTTGCTCCTATATCAATCCAAACCCATGGAAGTCAGTGAAAAGTCATATATATATTGCACACATACTGTTATTTGATAGTACCATGACATACTGTGTATCATGCTGTCCCTGTGGTACTCTACTTCAGCAATACAGAGTGCTGTCCTAATCTTGCAAGTGCCACATTCCCATCCATCTCACTCAAGAGGAACTAGCATGCAGCACAGGAAGAGGCTGCAGGACAGGAGAGTCACACATTGCTGGAACTACTGAGCCAATTCTACATCGTGTATTTGCTGCAGGTCTTTCATTTTTTTATCTTCTTATTTTTAAAAAAATCAATTTCATATTGTTTTAAGTGTTTCTGAGACCACAGTCTTGCCTACAGTGATGCTGATTTAAGTGCCTCAAATAGTGGCTTATTCACTATTTTAGTTTTAATAAAAGGGAACTAACATTCATTTTAAAAAGTAAATAGTGAGGTACAAGCCAAAATCAGCCAGTGGAGAACAGGCATCACCCTATGTCTTTGGACAATGTTTAGTGACTTCAATAGGCATTGTGACCGAACAAAGACTGAGTAAATACTGAGTTAGGGGACTTTAGGATTTGCTATCAGGTCTTCTGCATCAGTGCCACAAACAATTGCTTAAGGTGTAGGGCTGGGGATCTCTTACCCACAGCTGGGCCCCTCCTACCAGTGATTCCCAGGGTTTTTGGCTCAAGGGCTACAGATATAATTTCTATAACCCCGAAGGGCCACCAGCCTCCACTCCCAGCCCTCCCACCACCACCCCACTGCAACCAGATGGCAGTAGTTTAGCAAGGACTAATCTTCCACCCCACTGGCTGAAGCAGGGGAATCACATGTGTCCTGCAGCCCTTTGTGCTCCATCTAGGTCCCCAGGCAGTGGCTCCCTTCTGCATTGCAGCCAGGGGTATGGAAGATTGGTGCTCTCCTCTCTGGGACACCAGCAGGAATCCCAGCACCTCTGGACCCAGACTGAGCACTTTGCTGTGCTAACTGCTGCAGCCAAAGGGAGGGGAGCACTGGTCTTCCGTTCCCTTGGCCTGTGCTGGTCTTTTAGCTCTGTGGAATCACTTTCCAGCAGGCTGCTTAGGCATTGACTTCCTTCTGCAGCCAGCAGGAGGAGAGAGCTGGGCCAGTTTGAAAGCCTCGGTGGGCCCCAGGGTTGGGAACCACTGCCCTATACCAGTGGTTTTCAAACTTTTTTCCTCGAGAACAATTTGAAAAAAATTGTTCTTGCCCGCAACCCAACAGTTCTGTCTTTGAGCAATGCACTTCATTCTTTTGGTGGTGGCAGCAGGAAGCACCGCAACTCAGTGCCTGAAGGTCTGTGACCAAGTGCTGGGTCCTGACCCTAAGTTTGAAAACCACTGTCCTACACTGTACCAGTGAATACCAGGATTCAGTATCTTCAGTGCAGAAGTGTTGTTTGCTGAAAAGCAGGACGAATAGAAAGGACCATACAGTGTTTCTTCTTAGCGAGCTCCAAAGAAGTATCCGCATTAGTCTAGTTCAGGGGTGGCCAAATTTATGGAACTCAAGAGCCACACAAGTTGATTATTAAACCTTCGAGAGCTGCACTGACTGAGGTATATAGACATATACTTTTACCTACTCCAAACCTACTAAGTGTAAAATTCATTGCACACTTTAATTTTATCATAAAAAGAGGACAAATATTGATCCTACTAATGTCAGATTCTAATCACTTCTTAAGGTTCCCATGAAAATTAGGCCTATAGAGTAAAAACTTAGCTGCTGCTCGATGTAGAAGACTGTGGACTAGAGGTGAGTTTTTTAAAATCCAGACCATATCACTCTTCTCCCCACTGTCTTGACCACCTCCTGAACTCCTAGGCTGGGGCTGCTTTCCTAAATTAATTTGCTGACATTCTTCTGGGAGCCATAGTTTTTCATTGAATAGCCACATGTGGCTCCTGAGCCTCAGTTTGGCCACACCTGGTCTAGTTCATCAAAACAAGCAAAGAGTCCTGTGGCACTCAAAGACTAACAAATTTATATGTTGCATGAGCTTTCGTGGGAGAAAATCCCACTTTGTTAGATGATTTGAAGATGGTGGGCTTCTTCAAAGCATATAACAAAGTGGGATTTTCTCCCATGAAAGCTCATGCAACATATAAATTTGTTAGTCTTTGAGTGCCACAGCATTCCTTGCTGGTTCATAGTAAGTCTCAATTTCCTAAGCATAAACCCTCAATAACTATACTGGCCCCACATAGTATCATTATTAGTAAACAAAGTGGGTATAGATACCAGTTCTAGGTGGGGAGGGTGTTTCCTTCCTCGTTTTGGTTCTTTTAGGTACTTGGTGTGTTCTCTAAGTCCCCTGTAGCAGGGACTTGACTACCCTGATTTTCTGGTTCTTGAGTACCTGATCTGTTTAATGGTTGCTTGCGGTAGGGTATTGGCAGTCCTGACTTTGGTTCTAAAGTCCCTCCTCAGGTGTTAACTGGCATGTCTCTGTGTCACGTGATCTTCCCCAGTAGTCACATGTCCCCAAAATATGTTCCGTTGGCTCTTATTTAGCATGTTATGATTATTAATGGCTTGTTTTCCATTTTGGAAGGGACAAGAGGGATCGGCTGATGTGTGTACTGTTTAATATTCACCCCAGGGACCTGATATTGTGATGTTCTCCAGAGTCGGCTGACCCTGGTCAATTAGTCTCAGATTTACCATTACATACATGTGTATGTATACACGTTAGGTGACCTGATGATTGGCTACAATTATTGTTGGTCTGTCACATCAGCACGGCTGTTCACAGGGCCTGAATAAACATTCATGGCTTATATCAGTGCCAAGTGCAAGTGCTGTATTCTCAGTGATTTGCTATATAATTTGTCTGGCGCTAAGAGGCCTTACTCCCAGAATCCTCTAACACTTGTACTTACCACACTTTACTAGACTTAATGTCAGCCACAGTGATTTATAGTAATTTAGTACCAGCCCAACATAAGGATCCTTATTTAAAGGTGACATAAGTTGCTTTTTACCACTCAAAACCTAAATTCAAATCCACCTGAAAGTGAACAAGCTATATTAACACAAGGATCATAAATGCAAGATGCATGTTTTTGTGTTAACCTTGATTCCTGCATGCTTTGCAAGAGTTGTGCTGGTTATGGATGCATATACTTCCCATAGGTGTTGGTGTGCTTATTCTATGCTATAGGCATTTGCTGCTGTGGGAAATGAGTTGGGGATTTGGCCTTCCATGAATAAAAGATACAGTGGCAAGGATGCAGGGTTCTATCCACTGGGTACAATAGGGTGGTAGCTACCCTCTTATTGCCTTACAATAATGTTCTCTCAGAATATCCATCAAAGCATTCTGTTACCTTCCCCATGCTGATAATTGCTGACAGTTTCAGGGAATGTGTGTCTTGAAAACAGGTCAGTGGCATTTGGACCCAGCTAATTTACCACTGGCTCTTGTTAGAGATGCAAATATTTTCAACAGAACTCAGTAGCTGGCAGTGACATTACTATAGCAAACTTCTGCTGACCACATACAAATGGTATAGGCAGGTATGGTTACAGGTTGAAAGAGCTGTTGTAACAGTACTTGTGAAATGGTTGGAGCCCTTCTGTGTGGATCTGAAACATTTACATAGTCCTGGACTGCTACTACAAATGCCAACACTTTCTAACATAGACCAGCCTATAGTGAGATCTTTGGGTGTCTTTTAATTGCTGTCATCTTGCCTGCAATTCTTCAGTGCATGATGCTCACAATAAAAATAGGTTGCAGTAGTTACTGCGTTATAAGATGAGATTAAGACTGCTATACCAGGAAATTCTGTATGAGAAATTGGCCATAGAAAGGTGAGAAGGAGATGTTCTTAGTTTCCTCCATCCATGTTTAGCTTCCGTTGCTCTTTAGTTATTGAACCTTCTGTAACGTAACTTGGGAAAAGAGGAGCTTATTTAGAGATGGGCCTGAACTGCCAGCTCACTCATGAAAGTTCAAAGTTGTTTGCATCTGGGTTTTTACTGCAGTCTGTTATCGAACAAGAGACTAACCACAAAATTGAAATCTGCAACTGGGCTTGGTTTCCAAACATGCAGTAAGTTTAGGGATGTTTGGGCCAGTCATCAATCTCATTTGACTCAAGGCAGTACCTGAACTGTCTGTCTGATTTATATGAAATGTGCAGGGGACAATAAAGTAATAATTTAATGATAACTGAAGGGCAATTCCTTAATGAGTGACATTAACTGTTTGTTTCAAAAGGGATAGCCGTGTTAGTCTAGTCCAGTAAAAAAACAACAAGGAGTTGTGTGGCACTTTAAGACTAACCTTCTTGATAGATAAGCTAGTATAAGAACTGAACAAAACCCAGCAATATCAACATCATTTTTCACTGCATCTAACTTTAAAATCTCTTGTTAGTAATATTGTTGCTTCTGTCTCAGGCAGGTAATGTGGTAACAGGAGAGATGGTGGAGGAACTTATTCTTTCTGGAGCGGATATTATTAAAGTGGGTATTGGACCTGGTAAGTCAAATTTGGGCTGAAACTTGAAAAAGTGGGTTCATCAATGCAGCAGCTTCTCCACCCAATGTATATTGCCACAATCACTTACCTTTGCTAAGGATCACACTCCTATTAATAGAGTCATAGACTGTCCACACACAGGGAGTTAAATCAATATAACTTAAATCGATTTAATAAAAAAGCTATAAAATCATTAAATTGATTTAAGTTAAATCAATTTAACAGATCCACACCTAAAACTCAGGTTGAAATAGCATGTCCAGTGACAGGGCTTGCTATTTTGATTTAAGAGAAGGGCACTATGGGAGGTGTGGCAAAAAGGCCTTCTAGAAAGGCCATTCCCCCACCAATACATGAAAAAGGAAAGGCACCCTGGGAAGGAGAAGGGCAAAACTGTTAAATCGAAACAACCGTTAATCGAAATAATGTGTCTGCACGGTGTTATTTCGATGTAACAGTTGCGATCTCACCCTTGTTTTGTTTTCAGCCCAGGTTTTATTGAATCATTCTAACTTCTTGTTTCAAAATGACAGAGCTTGTCATTTCGAAGCAAGAAAACGTCATGTGGACCTAACAGTTTTTAAATCGAAATAACCAGTGTTATTTTGATTTAAAACCTACATGTGGACATACCCATAGAGCCTGTCCCCAGAGATAATGGGCAGGATATGTGCATAAAGAGCCACAAGAATGATTAAAAGATTAGTTAACAGCTAAGTTTCTATAGGAGTTTGTAAGTGAAATTTGGAGGGCTTTTTTTTTTTTTTTCCTAGCAATTGGGTCTAGAAAAACAAGACAGGGATCACCACTGATTCAACACTAGGCATGACCCAAGAAAGAGAGGAGATAAAGAAGATAGTGAGATGCAGAAGCTGCAGGATGTATATCATCCATAAGTAGGCATCTGATGGAAGCTACCTACACATGACAGGTCACCTGATATTGCTCATGGTAGTGATGATCAAGGATTATGTGGAAATGATGATGGAATTCAGATGTGAATTTGAAGGTATAATGTGGGGCAGGAGGTGGTACAGACAATTCAAGATTTCGAGATGCTTGCCAAACAAAGTACTTGAGACTGTCAGAAGAGGGAAAAGCATGGCCATAAGGACAGGGCAGAGGAAGAGACCAGCTAGTAGTGGTGAAATCCAGTTCAGTAACAGGTTTGCTGCATTGAGGAAGGAGGAGAAACAGGCAGAAAACGGAGTGGAGAGGATGAAGAGAAAGGAAGCCTAGCTGCACAGAAGAGAGGGAAGGATGTGATAGACAATAGGCAGAGACCAGAACCTAAGGAAAAATAAAGGTGGTGTACAAGTGACTGTGAGCAAATGTAAGATAGATTCATACCAACAACAGGACAGCATCCTCAAAAAGAATTGTCAGAGCTTTCAACAAATCAGATCCAGAGAACAAAAGTTGCCTGCCTTGTTTGCTATGAACAGAGAGATGAGATATGGATGTGAAACTAAAAAGGTTCTTGATGGAAGAGGGGAAACACGTACTGATGCTTAGATTCTCATTGAAGTGGATCAAGGGCAATTAGATTCAGCTGGATAAGATGCTTAACAAAGTGGTAGCTGAGGCAGTTTTCAGCAGAAGGCCTTCAGTCCTTAGAGGGAGAAGGGCAAAAGCATGACAAAATAATGAAAATCAACAGATGGCTCAATTATTGGTGCTATGAGGAAGATTTTGGGATGATTGGCTGTTGGGAGGCATTCACTGATAGACGACTTTTCTTGATTCTTTTGAGTAACTGGGCTATTAACCTTCTGAGAAAAGGCTGGTATAATTGATAAGAAGGGTGTTAAAAAAGGAGTTAAAAGGAGAAGGTCTGGGAAATTTGTGTAATCTCATGGCAACTAGTGAGGATATTATACAAGAGCTGGTGTTAGAAATAACCTTCGATCAAGTGATTATGAGTTGATCCTTTAATCAAATACAAGGGCAAATTTTGGGAAATTAAGGAAATTAGTTAAAGTCAATGGAACTGAAGAGTTCAAGGATTTAAATGTGGAGAAGGCTTGGAATTTCTTCAAATCAGCTATACAAATATTAGCTGAAATTTGCATCCCAAGCAAATGAAAAACTGGGGATGGAAAAAATCCAGACCTAGTTGGATGAAAAAAAAATCACTTCAGCATGGTTACTAAGAGTAAGCAGGTAGTGGATAGGGACTGAAAAAAAGGGATATATCACAAAAAGTGCTACATTGTGGAAATTAGAAAATATAGGAGTAAAGTAAGAAATGCTAAAAGTCAAGCTGAATTAGCTTGTCAAGGAAATTGAAGTAACTAAAAACCCTCCTCTTATTTAGCTAAATAAAAAGAATAATGATGAGTGATGATGTGCCTCTATGCAGTGTACATGGAGAAAAGATTAAAGACCATCTAGATATAGGCCAAAAACTAAATAAATACTTTGCCTCAGTTTTCAGTAAGGATGAGGGTATGGAACATGATCATGAAGGCAGTAAAGCTGATGACATGAGTGTCTAGAAATGGAAATTACCACATATGTGGTGGAAGAAAAACTGAGCTTGATGTGCAAAAATTAGAGGGCCAGATAATTTCACCCCAGAGTACTGAAAGAGCTAGTACATGAGATTGATATTCTGGTGGCAAGGATTTTTAATATGGTAAATGCATCTATCTGGGGGAGATAGCATGTGATTAGAGAATAGGTAACATTGTTTATATATTTAAGGAAGGGGAAAAATGATCATTGTGCTTATAGACATGAAAGTCCGACTTCAGTAGTGTGCAAGGCGCTTTAGAACAAATTTTGAAGAAAAGAAAAATTACCTTAATGAAATTAAATAGTAAAAAGGATGTTTGTTTACAGTCAATTGTACCAGACTGTGCTGATTTCCTTCTTTATGGAAATAGCAGATTTAAGATACAGGGAATGCAATCGGTTTAATATTTTTGAAGGGGAGAAGGCAACAAGTTGTGCAGCAGCAAAGTGAATTAGTGTGGAGGAAGGTGCCTAGTGGAGCTCCTCAAGGATCGGTCTTGAGGTCAGTCTAATAAAAAACAGCAGATAAATGGCCTTGGAACGAAAAAGTAGGTGTTGCAAATTAGCTGATGATGCAAAGTTGGGAGATGTTGTCAGTATAGAGGCACATAGAAATATTACACAGAAAGATCTAGATGACCTTGAAGACTGGAGGGACAGAAATGGAATGAAATTCAATAGTTCAAAATATACTTGGGCTTAATAATAAGAATTCTTGCTACAGGCTGTGGGTGCTCATTGGTTAGAAGTAACAGAGGCAGTAAGTAACCTGAGTGCATGTCTTGATCACCAGATGAGTTTGAGCCACCAATGTGAGGCTGCTGTGGAAAAAGGCAAATGCAATCCTAGGATGTATCAGGCAAGGCATTTCCAGTGAAACTAGAGAATTATTGATGATGTTGTACAAGACACTGCTAATTTGGAATACTGGGTGCTATTTTGGTTTCCTATGTTAAAGACAGATTAGTTCAGACTGGAGCAGGTGCAGAGATGAGCCACTAGGATGACCAGGGAAATGGGAGGTCTGTCTTATGAGAAAAGATTGGAATAGCTTAGCTTGTTTAGTCTAGCAAAAAGAAGGCAGAAGGGGATATGATTGCTCCCTACAAATATATTAAGTATTGGTGAGCATGAAGAGTTATTTAAGCTAATGGACAATATTGCAAGAGAACAAATGGGCATAAACTGGCCATGAACAAATTCAGCCGGGATATTAGGTTTCTAACCATTGGAAGGGTGAGATTATGGGGGACAAATAATTAGTTTTAAGAGAGAGCTGGACAAATTTATAAGTACGATTGTATGATGTTGTTGCTTGCAGTGATAGTGGTACAACTCAGCTGCCCTCGGACTCACTTCCAATTTATGGCTTTTGATCCTGAAAGCTCATGCTTCAGGGTTTCAGCCAGCCACTCACAGGAGTTGGGAGGGCCTATTTTTCCTCCCTAGTGTGTTCTGAGTTTTCTTTTAATCTCTGATGCTTCAGAGGAGGGCGATAGCTGCAGCCTGAAAATGGGACATTGAATGGGAAGGGCCACGGCTCTGAGGTGACGCCAAGCATTCGCTCTATCAGGTGCTTGGCTGGCTGGTTCCTGCTCATATGCGCAGGGTCTGACTGATCGCATATGTGAGGGCAAGGAGGAATTCTCCCCTGGTTTAGAGTGGCAGTGCCTTGGGGTTTTTGGTTTTTTTTTCTTTTTAACTTTTGTCTGCAGTTTAAGGAATCTATGAGTTTATTTCATCATGTTATTCTGATATAAAGATACATAGGTGATAGGAAGCATGGTGGTGTTGGCAAAATCAATAGCAGTGTTAGGGTTAGGGTTGCTACTGAGACTTTTCGCATCTTGTTGCAAAAGAGTCTGAATCAGCTCAATTAAATTTCGTAAAGATTTATTGTTTAGTGTAGGCACTATTATTTCTTTGCTTGCCTAATAAACAGAGTGCAAAACACTAAATCATTTATAAAACTATATTAAAATCAGAATGCTGCCTTGCTCGCATCTTTACTGTATGTTGAAACCTATGGACAAAAAACACTAAGCGCAAATATGAAACATTAATATTTAGTAGTTATAATGTGTATATCAGTGGTTTCTTAGATGTCCATCACTGTAGCATTTCCGAGGATAAATCAGATCTGTGTGGGAGGATCTCATGGGACTTCATGGAATCTTTTTTTATTTTTCTTCATTTCCTGGTATTGCTACCTGGAATCTACAGCTTTTTTTCTTTTACTGCCTATCCCTGTGTTCATATGCACAGGCTTTTTGGTCCTGTGTCCTAGAAGATATGTTTACACTCCAAAAAGAAGATCTGTGGCCGTGAATCTCAACGCTGTTGTTTCGAAACAACGGCTATTTCGATTAGATGCAAGGTTTAACGGTTTCGAAATAACGGTGCGATGTGTGGACATGCCGCTTCTTATTTCGAAACAACTTCTGTTTTGAAATAAGAAGCCTGTGTGGACATACCCAGTGAGGAAGGAGTGGGTTTCAGAACCCAGTCATCAGCTCATACCAAACATCTTCACTGCTACTTTTGGCCCCATAGTGTGAGCTTTGAGAGCTCAGACTGCTCTTGCTGCTGCTGGTCTTTTTTTTTTTCCAGTGTAGACACACCCTTGCTCAGTGACTATGGACAATGGGTGTAGAACAAGGGAGTGCCTGGTCCTTTTGTGTCTTCCTATTTACATTCTGCTTTATAAACGCCTGCCTTGCTTTGTAATAGCTATGATTGCAGACAATTAGAAAACACTGAGATAAATATCCCAGACCATTGAACAGAAAGCAGAAAACCAGTAAGTAGAAGCGGCTCTATTACTACTGCTGCTACTACTACTATCTGTCTTTCATAGAGTGCTTTGCGTTGGTAGATCTCAGAGTGTTTTACAAAATAGATAAGTATCATCCCCATTTACAGATAGAGAAACTAAGGCACAGAGAGGCAAGGTGATATGCTCAAGCGATCATTCAGCAGGTCAGCAGCAGCACTGGGAACAGAACATAGGTTTTCTGAGGCCCAATTTAGGGCTTGTCCACTAGGCCACAGAACAAAGCAAGGGGAAATGGAAATGTGAAAACAGACAAGACTGGGCTTAGTTTTGAAAATATCAGCTGGATTGATCACTGTAGGACTTGATTAAGAGATCCAGGAATAGGCAGGGAAGGCTTTTAACTTGTGTGATGAACTCTCTGAACAGATAATTTAAGGGCAGCAAGTGATATAATAAGGGTTGCAGTTGTGTCCCAAAAATAGTATGTGGGAGGGTCATAAGATACATTGTGCACACACAGCAGAGATACTGAGGTGTAGTGACTACTGCGAAGGTGAAATACGACACAAACATTTTACCCTGTGGCATCCAAGTAGAGACAATTAACAGTGAACACTGTATAATCTCTCATGGTAGGCCTATCAAGAAAGATCCTCAGCTGTAATCCAGCCAAGGACCAAAATTAACAAAGTTCCCCCACAAAAGATCAAATCTTGAAGGTCTTACTCAGGTGCACTCCCATTCCATTTAAAGGGTAACTTTGGCAATTATTGTTTCAGTGATTTTGATTTTTCAGTAATTATATTAATGATTGGAATCTGTTTCCCACCATATTACACAGTGCAGTTTTCTTTTGATCACCTTATTTTTTTTTTTTTAATGTGGTTGGTCAGTTTTCTACATCCTGGGCTATTTTAATCAACCAGATGTTGCTGCTGTGGGGTTAAAATGTGGAGGCTTTTTCCTTATGGAAAATTTCAATGAAAATTTTAAAAGTTTCATTTTTATCTGAATTTCCTTCAGAAAATTTTTACATTTTCAGCAGAAGTTAGAGTATCCAATTATTTCTTCAAAGACCCAAAATATATGTGTTAAAAATGCAGCTGCTGTGCCTTCTAGGAATTATAGCTTTGGTGCTTCATGCTACCATGCTCTTGTGGGGTAGTCTTCATGGCTCGGCTACATCTTTCATAAGGCACGGTATTCTCTCCTAGGGCTTATCCACACTATGGGCGCTGTGGCTATTGATGCAGAGTGATCAACTGAGTGGGTCCTGGAGACCTGTTCAGTTGATGGGAGATGGGTTCTCTGGCCTATGCCATTAGTCTATCTTCCCAAAAGGAGTAAGGCTGCATCAACAGGAAGGCATCTCCCATCAATGTATCATCATGAAGAAGCCATGGTATGTTAACTTAAGTTCACTGATGGAAGATATGTAAGCTACATAACATAGCTTGCGCATCTCTTATCAACTGCCGCCAGCAGTGTAAACCAGCCCTTAGAGATGAGCAGCAGTATGTCGTAAGAGTCCCTAGCCATGGTGCATTAGGAGAGAGAAAGTCCAGCCTTGAAACCTGGACCATAAAAGAGAAAGGGGACATGAGGAACATGACCTACAACTTCAATGAGCAACTGTGGCAGTGTTTCAAAATCAAAGTACTTCAGTTTTCAGGTGTTCTGGTTTTTTGATGAATAATTGTTTTTCCATGGAAAGAAGACTCTTTTTGCTTTTTATATATACAACATTTATGTTTTATATATTTAACACACATAACACTTTTTATATTTCTATATATCATTTAGGCGAAAATTCAATTTTCTGTTGGGGAGATAAAAGTCAACAGAAGACTTTTACCAGCCTTGTTGGCTACATTCTTTTGATCTTATTTTTTTTTTTCCATCTAGGTTCTGTGTGTACCACTCGGGTTAAGACAGGTGTGGGCTACCCTCAGCTGAGCGCTGTGATTGAGTGTGCGGACTCTGCCCATGGCCTCAAGGGGCATATCATTTCTGTGAGTATCAGCTGCACTCGCACTGCAAATCAGGGCAGGAATGCTGAATAAACAGCCCAGGATGTAAAACAAAGAAATATCCTCCTGTGATCTTCACTAAACTCTTCTCTGTAGTTCTTGGGTAATCAAGCAGAGATTTGCAACCGTACAAATGATACCCAGTCCCTGCTAACTTTCAGTGGGAACTGGATTTCCGTTTGTCCTTTTGAAAATCTCCTCAGTCCCCCTTTCTCCTCCATGGAAAAGAACAAAACTCCAAAGTCTGGCTTATAAATTAACAGAATTAAAACATGTTAACATTTTGATTTGGAGGCAAACAGTTGTTCCTGTGGAAGGAAGATCCCTGAGAATGGGTGAAAGAGAAGGGTGGCTGTTACCAGTGAGAAGGATGTGGGAAGTCACAGGCCAGCAGGCCATTGCTCTGGGGAAGTATGGGATAAATTGGCAGTTACTTCTCTGTTAGGTGTACTGACAGCAGGGCCATTTCAGACAGTTGAACAGCAGCTGGGGTGCTGCCCTCCACCCCCAAAGACAAGTTGAAATGGTAGCGATGTGATGGGTTACGGTAGAGCCAAATAGTGCGATATGAGCAGCTGCAGTTAGACGGAGGTGGAGCTCAGTGATAATGGTTTGAGGCTCTGGGGAATAAGAATGCTTTCCCTTCCCCAGTAACTTGATGCTTTGAAATGTTTGAACTTGAAATGATCTGTTTGTATTTCTGGGAACTGGATGTGTAATGGGGTGGGGGGGAGAGCAAGTTCTTCTTAAAATCAGATCTTTATCCCCCTTATTAATTATTCATTCGTATTTTTTCTCCTCTCTCCTGCTCCTATATGCAGGACAAAGGAGCAAGTAAAAACACCAAACCATACATAAAAGTAACTCATAATTTTATGAGTTACAGAGCTTTACAGATGTGTTACTGGCAACAGGAGATAACAGAACAATAGGTATGAAAGGCTGAGTCATTAGTAAGAAGACTTGAGGATCTAGATGGTACCAAAGCAGTGTTGCTTTCAGTACTCTACTGATTTTTGCAATTCCTTTTTCTTTTGTTGACAGTTCACACTAAACTAAATAATTCATTTTAATAGAGATGTGCTCAAAATTTGGATTTGTATCCATATTTCAAACTCCTGAAAATTCAAGAGCTCTTGGATCAGTTGTTTTTGATTTGGGCCCAGACCCAAGGTTTGGCTGGGGCCTCAACTCTAGTTTTCTTTGTTTGTTTTTAAAATAAACTCTATCTATTTAACCACTGCTCAGTGGTCTCTTGGCTATATCTACATATCGAGCTGGGGATTTGGTTCCCATCTTAATGAAAAATACTTCAGGTAGTTCTCATCAAACTAGTACAGTAAGCTAAAAATAGAGAACAGTTGTAGCAGTGGGAGTAGTAGGATGTGCTAGCTGGGCAGAGTGGTGCCTAGGGACTCAAGGGGGATGTATTTGGGGTGGCTAGTCCTGCCTGCCTCTCACACCTCTTGACTGCAGTCTATATTTAACATTCTCCCTTGATTAGAGCTAATGCAACTGTGTCTTATTCTCTTGGGAATCACACCCCCAGCTCAAAGCGTAGACATAATCTGGAGAACAAAGGCGTTAGGTTTTTGAGAGCAGGCAGAAAACAAGAACCTGTCATCCCTTCTGCCAGTACTTGAGTCTGTCGCCCTTAAATAGCTGGAGAGATTACAGTAACTAAGAGCAAGTCTACACTGCCTGCCCTTTTTGGCAGCAGTCAAAAGGAGATACTCAAGTTACTTAAATCATGTGTGTATCTGAGTTCTGACCTCTCTACTCCTGGCATATTCACTGTGCTGAGTCAAACAGAGGGGCCTGCCTTTCATTCAGTGCTACTCCAGTTGCTGGGGTGGTGTTCAGAGATTGAATTTCCTGACTGGCTATGTGGCTCTGCACAGAGTTGATCAGGAAGTCTGAACTGATGGTGGCGAATTTGCCATCATCAGTGAAGACTAGCCCTAAGAGTCTATGGGGAATGGGAGTTTTTCATTACCTTACACATGAGAGTTCCCTTGCAGAGAGATTTTTATGGGATACAGTTGGAGGAATAGCTAGGAAGAGTCTGGTGCAGGACGCACAGTGTTAGGCTTTTCTAAATACTCTGACTTCACAGTAATTAAAGTACAGTTAAAGTCAGAATAGTGGTTGGGTCAAATTCCGCCCTCCCCTTCCCCAGCTTATGACCATGCAACCCCACTGAGTCCATAAGGCTGTAGAGCCCCATTTTGAATCTGTTGATCTCAAGCTAAGATATGCTCTGCTAAGTCCAAAAAAGAAAGTGTTTTTTGTCCCTGATTGCTGGCACTGAATGCTCTGCTTGGGCTCTGAACACTGCAGCTGGGTTATTTCTCAAACGTGTGTCATTAGCAATAATAAAGGACCAAGAGGCTGTATTTAGCTGTGAATTCTGTTGATGGCGCACGTCTTAGGTACATGTTCTAAGCTAAGGTAATGTGCGTGTTTAGATCATGCTCTTAACTGTGATACCTGGCTGAGTGATTTTTCAAAATCCACTCACTTAAAATAGTTACCTTCACTTTGGTTTGCTCTCAGTTGTCCGCAAAAAGATAGAAAGGCTTTATTTTATTCTGTGAAAGCTAAGGCAAAGAGATGAGACAGAGAGAGAGGTGTCCCTAGAGAGCTGGGTAGACTCAACCTATTGAAATCTTTGAAGTTCAGGACCTGAGGGGAGACTCTGTTCTGCTTCTCTGCTTGCTGTTGGTGTGATTCCCAGCTCGACTAGACCTACTCACTCTAACAGTGTGCTAAAAATACTAATGTAGCACAGGCAGCAGCAGAGGTTATCGACAGATTCACCTGAACCCTATGGATATGGATGTTAGCCAACATCACCGCTCATCTGCTTGTCCTATCATCGCAGTGTAACTATTTTTAGCCTGCAGGTTTGAGAACTAGCACAAATCTGTTGACGGGAGCTGGGAATCACACCCTGGCTTGCAGTGTAGACATAACCTAATAGACTCAGCACAGAAGTTCTTCCCCAGGTAGGGGATTTTTTAACATAGCTTAAGTCACTTTTACACACTCCTGACTCTGGGCTGTTTTAGGGGCTGGAGCGGCTTCCAGTATAATTTAAATCTGGGGCCTGTCTTAGTTATGAGAGCCTTCCTGTGCTATCACAGCAGCTCTGCCTGGAAAGTTTGCAGCCTACCCCCAACAAACTCTTTGGGCCAGGACTTCTCAGGGGCAGTCCTTGGAGAACAGCCTTGTGCCTATGCACTGAAACACATGAGCCAGCGAATCCTTCTTCAGCTGGAACTGAAGCCTTTATGGACCTTTTACACCACTTTAATTTAGCATAAGGGGACTGGAATGGAGGGCGAGGATCTCATCCCTGAATCCTTACCTCATCTGCAGCATTCAGTCAGGCATTGGTGTGGTGACTGGAAAACCAGGCTGATGTGATTCCCTCAACCCAGGAAGCTGAAGCAAGAGGTCTGCCATGTTCTGAACCACCTGAAGGTTTTCACAGCACTTGTTTACAGAGGTGCAGTGTGTTATAATAATCAAGCCTGAAGATGATGAATACAGGTATCACCATGGCCAAGTCTGCCTCTTTCTGGGTGGAATGTAAGTGGAAGATGGCATTATGAGTAGCAGTGGTGGTATCTAGGATTAGTGAGGAATGTCAAAGAATTCCAGATTTTCACGATCTACAGGCAGACACCCTTGATTTTGGATGATGATCTGATACTGGTTAGTCTTTTGGAATGTTTTCTTCCACCTTGTAGTGCTGCGTCAGCCATGCCCGTAGTTATCTTTAGCCCTTTGCTCTTCATTCATAAGCTAGTCTTGGTTAGGTATCAGTACAGCTAGCTTTGTTGCTATTTGCATACAGAATGAAGGATGTCTTAGGTGCATAATCAGTCACATCACAGTGGTGGGAGCAGTATATGAACTGACCAGAAAAGACCCAGCTCACTTTCCCATAGCTGTATGAAAATTGCAGTGCTAAGTGGAGGAGGAATTTTTTTTACATCAGTAAAGTAGCTCATATGACTCAAAGAGCAGAAACACTGAGTGAAAAGGTGCCAGTTTTTACATGGTGGGCCATATTCATTCTTGTCTACTAGTTGAATTGCACCAGGGATGAAGTTAGTCCACCTTTTTTTATGGCCTTTACTAAACTTTAAGACCCAAAACTCATCTCAGAAATGCATCTTTCATGATGCACTGAAAGAAAACAGAAACCACTGTTAAAAGACGTGGACGTTTTTTCACTCCCTGCTATTTTGTCTGAGAGCCAACTGTCCCCTTTTTCACTTTCCGTGCTGCTGCATTAATGCATTGGTCTTATGAAAGTGCAGAAGTAAGCTGCAGAAATGAGGTTATTCAGTGGGCAGGTTCACGCTATGAGGCTTTGCTTGGGATAAGGTTTCTCATTCTTTTAGGTCAGAGAACTCTCACCCTATATAGAACAGCAGATATATACTCTAATAAGAGAGCAATCTTGAAAATGAACTGCATTTCTACTGTAGGTTAAAGCCTGTGTTTATATGTGCCACTACAAAAAGACAATGCCTGTTCTGTAATGCTGCTCATCATGTGGTAGAGACCCCTTTAGCCTTCCTGAGCCATCACTTGTTATATACGCAGAATGATGTAAGGTTTTTTCACTCAGTTGGTACCGCTGCATATAACTCAGAGCAGGAAAGGCGGATTTTGTTCATGCCCATGTCATTCATTATACAAGTGTCATATGTATATACTGTAGAACTGTCTATATCACATGCTCGCTATATATTCTTCACATGGCATTAAGAGAGACATTTTTGCTGGTGTTAGAGGTCAGGCTGATACATCACGTTATTAAAGTCACTTCCCATTATAACACCTCGTTTTCAGTTGTCTGTAAGTTTGCCAAACTTAACTGTTTGGAGGAAAATTTTCCATGCTGGGATCTGCCTCAGCCGGAATTATTTAGGAAAATTTCAGACAAAATGGTTCAGCCATTTCTGAGAATGAGGCTAGGGGAAACATATGTACATTTGCCCCTATTTAAAAAAAATGTTGGCATCCTTCCATGTGAAAAATTCTAGCACCCTGTGCTTCGAACCAGGAACTCAAAATTTGCAAGGTAAGTAGCCTTTGTCTGAGGCATGTACCATTTGTTGCCCTATGAAACTCTGCAAAAAGTTGTTACAAGTCTGAAAAATCAAATTTTTGCACATAATCAGGAGAGACTTGAAATGCTAAATTCCCGGAAGATTTTGTCAGCACTGACCCTGCTTTTGTCAGGCACTGGATCTGAGAACAGGAAGCCTACCTAGTCATTGCTCTAAATGGAGCTGCCCTCCCCCTGAAGTGGGGGACAATGGGATTGGTGGTGGCAGTGGAGATGGGATTTGGAAATTGAGGCTGGAAGTAGGTTGAAAGGGGAGATTGGGGCTAACCGGACTAGGAGACTGGGATTGAGAAATGGGACACTGGGAGCTAATAGAGTTAGAGGAAAGTGATTGGAAGAGAAACTAGTGGCCAAACTGTGGAAAGAGCCTTGGACTGAGAACCAGTGGGACAGAGTGAAGGGAGAGGGGAGATGGTTCTGATGAGGAGTTCGGATGTGAGAGAAGTGGGACTGACTGATCTGGGTCCTGTGGAAAAAATAGTATGCAATCATGTAATTAAAGACTATCTTAGTCCAGATGCATAAAATAGATGGACAGCCTTTATTTTGTAACCTTTGAATGTTTAATTTTGCAACCTCAGTAATATTCTTTTAACAAAAGACTCCTGTGTTTGAGATTTTTTTTGTTCTGTCACAGAGCATCTATGGCTATCTGTTATCAGAGCTTTCGGTGCCTCATTTTCCTCCTCTGTAAAATGGGGATTAGGATGCTTACCACCTTTGTGATCTCTTGATGAGAAGCACCATATAACCATGAATTAATATTATTTTCTTTCTCAGATTGTAAGATCGGATGTTTGGGGGCATTAATCTTACGCTTTCTCTTACATCCTTAATTTTATTACACTATATGTCTGTTATAAAATGAAGAAATAATGATACACTAACGGCCCTGTTACTTAAGTTTTTAGGGCAGTTTAAGTCCCTAGCATCTGTGCAACTGAGATAGTTACAAAAATAAATCTAAAAATTTGTAAGTCAACTTTTTACAAAAAGCTACCTACCGGGTATAGCCAACTGCTTGCTGCCGGAAAACATTCACAGCTGAACTAGCCTCATGTTCTGAAACAAAGAGTAGCAATTAGGCAAATGCCAGACATTGTTCATGGAAGATGATCTGCTGCTTTGTGCACTGGCAGTCTGCAAGAAGGCAAAGAATCCACAGACAGGTTCCCAGTGCTTAATTTGTAAAGAAGGAGGTGTAGGGCTCAAGCAGTTTTTTTTTTTTAAACATTTATAAATGATGCAGTGAGCCCAGAGATGGTGAGCTTTGAACTACCAAGTTCTGGCACAAATTAAGCGCTGTGGGCCCACCAGTGAGAAAATGCTGCTCATGGCCCAGGAGCATTCTCTTGTAGGAGCTGATGGCAAGAGGTTCAGTTATCTTAGCAATAGACACGTTGTGATAGAGTTATCAGCAAACAGAGTAAAACCCTCAAGCATCAATAGGATCTATTCCTGGTGGGCAATCAAAGAACTGTGATACCAACTTACTCTAAGGCTACCAGCTCAACTTCCTTTGGAAAGCCCATAAATCACTCATATGTACATACAAAGCTTATCACGGTCCAATGTTTCTGCCACTGTCTGTCCTAAAAATATAGCAGATGTGAAGGGTTCTGGCCGTGCTCAATTGTACAGGTCATACAGAAGCCCAACCTGCTGCAGCTGGGAAAGTGTGAAGCAAAATTAGGTGAAAATGCTAGCTCTTTAGCAGCTTACACAACAAAAATCAAAGGCAGGAAACTTCTTATGACTTACTGGAAAGCAGTATGCACATACTCTTTAGTAAGAGTGAAGCACATTTAGCACCATGCAATAGGTGCTCAGCATTTTACAGGATCAGGCCCTAGATTAACATGCATCAAGCTTCCCTAGAACTCTTCACCCCCTCTTTTCTTTCCCCTCTCCTAAACCAGTGGTTTTCAAACCACAGATTGGGACCCAGTACTTGGTCCTGGTATGGTACCCCCTTCTCCTGACACCAAAAGACTGGACAGCATTGTTGAAAGATGTAATCGCTGGGTTGTGGGCATAAATGACTTTTTTCAACTGGGTCCCAAGGCAAAACGTGAAAACCAGCGCTCTAAACTGTTTGGTCTTTCCTGCCCACCCCTGTTCCAGCCAGTGTCACATTGTACAGACAGTGACACAATCAGGTGTAAGATGAAAAAAAAACCAAACCTCAGGCTTTTGCTTTATAAAGACCATAGTAAATGGTGAAGACAATGGTGAGTGAATCACTATCTCGTGCTAGTGGTGAGATTTCTCAGCTCACGTGTGGATTAGTACATCAAAAAAACTATTCCTGCTAACAGGTTGCCTTCTACTCTGACCCTGCAGAATATAGCAAATAAACATTTAAAATGGCTTTGTTGGCTTAGAATAGTGCTCAGTAGCCCTTCATTGGCAGCAAGGTGGTCTGTGTGAGTGTTGAGGGCTTCCTCTTCCAAATTTTTATGCTTCTGGGATTTGCAAGAGAGAGAATAAATTTCTCCTTTGAACAGAGTATCGTTAGCAGAACAGGCCCCTAAAAATCCTGTCAAGTTGTTGTCCTAAGAGCACATGCAGGCAGCCCTGTCATTTCCACTAGCCCCTAATCATTCTAATCACTACATTTGAATTTTCCATGCTGGTTCCCAGGAGTTGCTCTGTTATTACAGGTTTTGTACTGTATAAATGGTTGCTGTGTGTCAAATGATCCTTGAGAACAATGATGAATGTGAGGTCTGGCTGCTCACCGACTTCTGTTTTGTTTTTCTTTTTGCAGGATGGAGGCTGTAGCTGTCCAGGAGATGTCGCTAAAGCCTTTGGTAAGTTCACTATCCAGTGTTTAGCTTCTGTGGACCAAATTCATCTCTGATGTAAATCCCTACAGGTAGTAGTTGCACCAGGGGTGAATTTGGCCTTAAATATCTAATCAGTGCTGGACTCAAATTTATCCTTGGGTTAACTCCACTAAAGTTAATAAACCAAAGCAGGAATTTGGTCCTAAATCTAATTTATACAGACCAAAAATATGCACAAATCAATGTCCAGTTTCAAATCTGGACCTGGGGTGACTGAGGCTGGACTTTTATGACCTGCAGTGACAGTAGATTGAAGATAAGTGTTATCATCAACTAGACTCAGACTCTAAGGTCAGAAGGGACCAGTATGATCTCTGACCTCCTGTAGAATGCAGGCCTCAAAACTTCACCCACCTATTCCGGCAATAAGCCACTAACCTATGACTGAGTTATTTAAGTCCTCAAATCAAGATTTAAGGACATCAGGATACAGAGAATTCACTGGCAGATGAGCCAGGCCCCATGCTACAGAGGAAGGTGAAAAACCCACAAAGCCCTAGCCAATCAGCCCTGGGGGAAAATTGCTTTCCAAGGAAAATTTTTTCATCAACACTGAGACATCACTGAATCTGGGAGTTGTTAGACATTGTTTTGGTTCAGGGACACACCCTGTATAAGACCCATACAGTTCACATGTGAATGACTGCATGACTTGAAAGAGGCAGAAAAAATTCAGAGACATCACATCTTGTACTCCAAAAATCTACCAACAGCGTAAATAAGGGTGAACAGTCCTTTTCCGTGTCCTCCCAAATATCTGTGCACATTCATGTATCTGACTTGACTGAAGAGGGTTTAGGGAGCCTACAGCTGGCTGACGCAGTGTCTATATATCTGGATTGTAGTATGTGTTAAAAACATTAAACTGAATTTGAAATTGAGGACACAGAAAAGAAAAATATATTTTTTTATGGTGTTCAGTATCACAGCCAAATTGGATGCTCCTTTTATGAAATATCAAAGGAGGATGACCCAGCGTGTGTTGGTCCCACTGGTAAAGAATTTCTTTTAACTTGGTTATGTCTGTTACAGTTAATGTTTCCCTGCACTGAAGCATTCAGGGCTGGCTGTCATTTTCAGCTGCATAGGTGTTTTTTGCTTTGTATGTTATTCTGCCTTCTCTCCCGTCTTCCTCATCTCACCTTCTTTGCTGATCGCAGGAGCCGGTGCAGATTTTGTTATGCTTGGAGGAATGTTTGCAGGTCATGATCAATGTGCTGGAGAAATTCTAGAAAAAAATGGCAAGAAGGTGAAACTGTTTTACGGAATGAGCTCTGATATGGCCATGAAGAAGCATGCAGGTGGAGTTGCTGAATACAGGTACAGGTTATATTCAGATTTCACTCTGGGCCTGAACTACCTCTAAATCTACTTCTTGATTTGTATTTTGCAGCTGGACCATGTTACTTGGGCCTATCCCTTCTGCTGGATGAACACCAGGCTGTTGTAACTAGATGCAACTCCTGGGCCCATGTGCTTCCAAGCCCCTCTGTCTGGGTAGTGACTGGGTACTGTTCCTAACTCCAGGTGTTTCAGGCACACTCTCAGGTGCAGACTTCATATTTGATACCCTTCTTGGGCGGTGGGACCTAGTAGCCCCACAGTCTGTCTGTTCTGGAACCAGTGACCAGGCCTCCTGAACCCCAAGTTGCTGCTTACCTATTGATAGAATCCATGTGGCTGAGAGACCTCTGGTGTCTTCAAGCACAATGTGCTAGGAGGATAAGGAACACAGGCCTAACGAAGGAATTTTTTAATCACAGACACTTTACTTTCGAAAAAACTAGATAGTTGCACATCTGTGACATCATTCTCAGCCTGATAAGAGCCCTCCTGTAAGTCCTAGGTTTGATTAGCATCCTTAGAGAATCACCCATCTTTTATCTTAGACTTCCTTTTGTTTTTGTGCTTTTAACTTTCCAGGACTTTCTTCCTCCCAGTTGGCTTCGTGGTAGTTATTTGTTGTCAGTGGCCATACACTCTAGTAGTTCAGCAGGGGACAGTCATTGAGTGTTGACGGCTCTTGATGGTTCTGTCATACCTCCTCATACATAGTCCTTCCAGTCAGCCCCTACCACAAAATGGGTACTGTAATCAACATGAAGTTTGTCTTGTATGCTCCAGAAGGAAGGTTACAGTGTACAAAATGTGAGTCAGAAGCAACAGAGTTTAGTTTGACACAGATGTAGGCCCCAGTCTGGCACAGCCAGCAACTTTGCAGCAGGTCAAGGCCACAGCCCAGGATGCAAATGCCTTCCACACTTGGTGCAAGCCCAAATTTAGCAGCTTGGATCAGTCTTCAGTGCTGCTTATTCTTGTTCTTTTAAAGTGTAGAAGGTGCTATAGGCATATGCAGCACTTCCAGAAGGCAGGTAAGACACACTCTGCCCTATGGCATTTACATTTATCTGCTTTGGCCTAAATTGCCCAAGTTATTTGGTATTGGATATTAGGTTGCAACAAAATGCCTATAATAATGGAAACAGGAAGGTTAGTGGCAGGCAAAGTGTAGACAGCGGGGGAGACATGAGCACAGATGTGGTCAGGGCATTTCTGCCTGCTGGCCTGGCAGACATCTGCCTCACCAAGGAGACAGAGATGCCTGTGAGTTGCCCCACTCACTGGTCCAACAATCTGGGCCAAACAGTGACTGCAGCTGCATCTACTGCATGTTATAAGGGAAACCGGGGGAGAAATAGAAGTCCAGCTTTAGGACAAGGACTAGAGTGAAGGGGAGAAAGAGCTAAGACAGGACTCGACAAAATTAGCTCCCAGTTAGGCGACAGCCATTTTATTTTTGGTTGTCAGAAGGCACTTCTTCGCTGTATTTCCACAGAACAACTATGAGCTAAGCTAGAAACCCTGTCACCATGGCAACCTGGATCCTGGGTTTTGTCACGCCATGAGCTAAAAGAAAATGTGCTCTGTGATTTATTTTCCACTTAAGGGCTACATTAGCGGTGCAGCCAGCAGATAGTATTTGGATCAATGCAGGCTCCTCCTCCTGTGTAGCCATATGGGAAGGACAGGGCAGCTGCACTCCCTAGTTGAGAAACCACAGGCTGGGTTAAACTTTTGGCTTGGACTAACATAGCTGTGCTTCCCCAGAAGGAGCCTTGGAGAAGAGTTATGGCCCTGCTTCTGGGCCAGGGCGGGGTTATTGGACATTGCTGCTTGTTAGTATACTCTCGCCTACTTGCACTCAGCCCCTTCCTACTGCTGAGTGGGAGAAGCTGGCAGACAGTCTGGTCTAGGAAGCGCTTACATACCTACATAGTGCATTGTTCCTACAAAGGCAGCTGCGTAACTTATGTTGCTCTCTGCATCCCCCCATCCCCTGTTGGGGCCCAATCCTGTACCACCACTGGCCCAATCATGCCCCTCCCGGTCACCCCCCCCCCCAGCCAGCCCGACCCCATCTTCTCGCCAGCACTGCACCCTCTTTCATGGCCAGCTTCCCCTGCCCTGCCCCAATCACCCCCTCCCCCTTATCTGGCTGCTGGAGCAGCATGGCCTGGCCACTGGCTGCTCCTCCAGCCGGAGGTAGCTCTCACCGAGCATGCACAGAAGCTCTGTGCATGCTCAGTGAGAGCTTACTCCGGGTGGGAGTGCATGGCTGGGCTGGGCAGTGGTGGGGACTGTGTGGCCACATGGCTTAGAGGGAACATTGGAGTAGTGGGGACTCTCCTTTTCAGCTCAGATGTTTCTTTGCAGCTAAAATGGGGTATGTCTACACTGGAGGCTTAAGTCGACTTAAGCAACTCCATGGCTACATTTGGAGTTCATTAAGTCAACTTAAGCACTTGGTTAAGTCAACTTTATTAAGTCGACTTAACAAAATGTGGCCATTAAAGTCAAATTGAGGCAGGATAGCCATTTAAGTCAACTTTATAGTCGATTTAAGCCAGGGGACGCATTTAAAGGTGACTTTGTAAAGTCAACTTAAACAAATAGGGCCACTCTAAGTCAATTTAATAAGGTCACCTTATTGAGTTGACTTATCTGAGCCTTCTACTGTAGACATAGCCATGCTGCCCAAGAAGCCTGAAATGTTGTGCAAGCCACTCCATATGTTATAGTTCACTGTATCACATCTCCCCACCATCCCATGTGGCTGTTTTTCTTCCCTTGGCATGGTGCCTCTTAGCATCAAGGAATCCAAAACTAACAGGCCGAGTGGATGATACTAGCAATTATCTTACAGTTTAAAAATGGCAGCTGCCGGTTACACAGAGACGCAGGCATTCTTTTGTCTGATGCGCAATTGCAAAAATGTACTTCCACCTTTCTTTTTTATGATGGTGACTGAAGTGTATATACGGCAGTGTTGGTCTAAATCATTACAGGGTGTGGCACAGCACATCACTAATAACCATTTCACATAAGGAGCAACAGCCCAAACAACCCGAGGAAATCTGAGGAGGCACAGTTCCGTTAGTAAGGCGCCATCCCCAGTGTTAGTGAAGGTTATGGGTAAAGTTTGAAAATCCTTGTATGCAAGCCAAAGCTCAGTTGCTGAGGTGGCAACTGAACAAATTCCAGCCTCTGCTTACAACAGTCTGTGTGTTGAGGGGGAAGGTTTCATCACCAATGTTTTGATAGAGCAGTAACTTGATGACACCATTGAAGTTCAGTGTTCCATATGGATAAAACATGCAGAAAGGAGGGGGCCTGTCTTTAGCTACTTAAACATAAAGGTACACAAGCTGCATAGTGCCCCTGTTCCACTCATTGACTGAGGAAGGCTTGGAGTGCTTAGGGAATGTGTTACACAATCTCTTCTGAAGCTCCTAGACAGGGATGGGGCTCATCCTCGGAAAGTGTCAATAGCCAGTGAGTGGCTGCTTTGTGAGAGTTGTAAACAATACATTACAGTTGTGCATGGGAGATTCCTGCAAGCAGCAAATCTTGGAAGACCAGCCAGGCAGCTGTTCTTCTGCATTGATATTAACGCTGTAATGCATTGTTAGCATTATAGGGTGCAGATACCCCATCTCAGAATCATTGTTATTGAATGGCGGCCAGGGCCACAACCCCCCAGAAGAATGTAGTTAGCTGTCTACTCTGAGCTGTTGGGCTTTTTTTTGGTCTGCCACAGATACTGTGGGTGCAAAAATATTGGGTTAAAAAGTAGGGATTAGTGTTTATGCAGCCCTGTGAGAGTTGCATGGTGCTGGAGAGGCAAATTAAAGACATTGGATCAGATTTAGCTTTCAGTTACACAGGTGTAAAGCTAGACTTAGTCTACTGAGGTACCACTACCACTAGCCTACCCACCAAATCTGACCCAAAGTGCCTTCTCTAAGAAGTGCCCAGTCTAAGCCCAGCATTTTTACTGGTGGGTACCTGATGGTTGGTGCTTGTTTAGGATTTTCAAAGAAGCCAAGGGACCTGCTACCCCAAAACTATGGAAATTCAGGGGCATTGGGCACCTTACACTCCTTTGGAGATCCCAGATGTAAATCTCTGTCAGAACTGCTGAGCCCTGTAGCCACCATTCAGGCTGTTGGGAGCTGTGAGCCCTTAGCACCTGTGAAAATCAGGCCCTTACAGTTCCTAGGTATGAATCGATGCTCTCAAAACTGAAAATCTTGCTGTAAGAGCCCTGTCACAGATCAGGGCAACAGCACCTTTATTTCCCTTCTGTGGTACACCCAGAGCACCATCACTAGACTCCAGCTTTCTTATCCATCACTTCCGCAGGACAGAGACTTGCATCTCACTCCTTCCCTTCCTTGGATGAGAGGCCTTGCCACTCACTGGATCAGAAGGAAGGCACCCCCCTGCCCCCCCGAGTCTGCATTAAACTCAGGATTTTTAGTTAAACAGCCTTTTGCTGTCAGTTGATCTCTGGTAAATCCAGTTGGAACAAGTAAATAGAATCATAGAAACTGGAAGGGAGCATGAGACATCATCAAGTCCAGTTCCCTGTGCTCATGGCAGGGCCACATATCCTCTTAAATCATCTCTGACAGCTGCTTGTCTAACCTGCTCTTAAAAACTTCCAATGATGGACATTTCCACAACCTGCCTAGACAACTTATTCCAGTGGTTAATCATCCTGACAGTCAGGAATATTCTTCCTAATGTCCAACCTAAACCTCCCTTGTAATTTAAGCCCATTGCTTCTTGTCCTACTATGCAAGCCTTCCTCCAGGTGGTGGCCATGCCTGAGTGTATTTGCCTAACCAGCCAGCCAGGGAGCAAGGCAGGAGCGCCAAATATTGTGTGGCTTCTCGCTGGCCCCAGAGCCAGCTGAGCCCTCTGCCAACTCTGGCTAGGCTTGCTCCCCAAGTGTGGACCACAGCAAAGCAGACTGCAGGCTACACATTTGACACACGCAATCTTATGTCTCTGATCCTGCACTGGTTTCAAATTAGATTTGACACCATTTGGAATTACCAGTGAAAGGCAGGTAAGGAGAGATGTTATACAAAATAAAAGAGAAGTGTTTTGTCATGTATGCAGTATGATGATCTCGTTTCATTATTTATGGCTATCAAATCTCTATGCCTGTTGTTTTTAAATGTTATTGTTACTCAATTGACTCAGGAAGGTGGGATAAAGAATGTGAATTTCACACACTAACATAGTAATGTGCTGAAACAAAAAGCCCCATACAGAGAGCATGAACAAGTTAACAGGACCAATAAATGCCTTGTGACATTTTGCAGATATTTTGATAAAAGACAAACCATCTGTGGCCACTTAGCACTTCACCTTCGCTGAGGAAGCTGCACATCACAGCCATTTCGAACTTCACAGTGACGGGGGGGGTGTGTGCGCACGCAGAACTCGGAGCCTCTTCCCCCAGAAGTATGGCCCCTGGCATTTGATCTGAAGGAGATCTTTGTAAGCTGTTAGCAGGATAGGGCCTATGAGACACCACTGAATACTCATTCAAGCCACTAGAGAGCAGTGTTGCAATATGCTAGCCAGTTCTTTTCACTATTCAAGAGCAACAAACAGGCTTTAACTATTCTCCAGATATGGGGGGTGTGGAAGACAGCACATTAACAGCTCACTTTTACTGCCTCACCAAGGATTTGACTTACCATTTAAACTAGCAGGAAGAAATAGTTCATCTCCCACTGAAGTACTGCCTGACAACTATGACTGTTATTAATGATCATTATTATTGGTAATGGTTTATAAAGGCTTTGATAACCAGATGGGCATGCACTGTCCTACGCTATCCCGAAGAAGGCTTTCTGAGTGGGATTTAATTAATGCCTCATTTACCTAAGCCTTAACAGCTAGTAAACTATTAAAATACATTTAGAGTCACAATCCCTGGCTGTAATTGAGCCCATTATATAACCAGCTGCAGCTTGATCATTTTCTAAACAACTTAAATACAAAGTGTCTAGGATTTTGTAGCCAAATGAAGTTGTCCAACCACTTTAAAGCACAAGTTCCCATTTCCAGCAGTCACAGGATAATCTGCCTTCCCATCCCCAAAGAAAATATTTGCTGCATGTTGCACAATCATCTAACTTAAAAGAACACAAAGATCAGTGACAGCTGGGACCATTCCAGAAGGGACTGCAAAGCAGGGACTAGTGAGACAGGAGTAGGGTTACCAGATACCAAAGCATGGAAAGAAGGAGAGGGAGGTACGAAAAGGAGGATGTTGGAGGACACGTACATGTCTGGGCCCCCTTCATGTACCACAGCTACGACCCCCCCCCCCGGCCCAGGGCGGCCCCCCCCCCCCCCCCCCCCATGTGGGCCCCCCCCAAATGCCTGCCTCACACCACGACCCCCCCCCACCAACTACGGTTCCCTCAGCACCTGTCCCTGGGCCCAGACCCTCCCAGCTCAGGCCTCCTTCCAGTGGGGCAAGGTCGGGAAAGGGCCCACCATGGGGCATCACAGCTGCGCTGGGGTTGAAGGCTACAGCTGGCACGGGCCCCAGTAAGAAGGGAAGGGGCATGCGCCACTGAGACTGGTGGGGTGGGGGCCTCGCCAGGCACCAGGAAAGGTGGGAAGGGGTGGTCGGGCTCGCTTCTGCGACACTCCCCTTCTGAGCTGGCAGGGGAAAGCGCTGGGTGTGGTGGGCACTTCTGCTTTTAGAGTGCCTGTCCAGAATGCTTTCCCCCAGTATTCACAGGGTCTGGCAAAAAAAAAAAAAAAAAAACGGACCAAATAAAATATTTTACAAATGCCAGCTGGATGGAGGACATCAGGGCAAAAAGGCGAATATATCCTTTTACCAGCCATCTGATAACTCGGGATGGGTGGGAGACTTACAAAGAAACAGCCTCCCTGGTATAAACCCCGAGACGACAACATAGTTCTTTTTTGCCTCCTGAGGAAAGAAGAAAAGCTGCTTCAGGTGGGACATAGGACAGTGGCCTTTGTGCCAGTAAATTTTAACACAATATAAAGTGTTTCCGCAGTCTGCCCAGTGACAGGCTCTGAGGCTGCTTTTCAGTGGGATTACTCACCTGAGTAAGTTCCATGCAGCATAAATTAGGACTGCAGAATTGGGCTCGTACATATTAAATGCTCCTTGCAGACAATCCTGGTCTGTAGCTGTTCTGTAATGCGCCATGCACACTTTGGGCGAAACACAGGAATGGGAGGGCTTCTGAGCTGATGTCAGTGAGGGGCGCTCTGTTGACATCACTGAAGCACTGTCAGTTGAGGCTTAGGCCTAGTATTTTTAAACGGCCTTAGTCTGGCTTCTGTGATGAGGCTTGGCCTTTACAGTCCAAGGCAAACTGCTATTTACGTGAACACAAGGCTCAAGTGAAAAAAACCCAAGGCATCCTGTGGCATGTAAAGACTAACATTTATTTTTCACATGAGCTATCATGAGAGAAAATCCCACTTTGTCAGATGCTTTGAAGCGGGGGGGGGGGGGGGGATTTACAGATTGGAATGAAAATAAATGTAAGGGTGTGTAAAACATAGGATCAGGTCATACAGTAACAGCAAACCAAAGCAGTTGTTAAGGGTCAAACCCTGGGACGGCTGAAGTCAAATTACCTGTTGGTAACTGGAAAAGAAGCCATAGTGACAATTTAATCCTGCTTTCACTCACTCTAATTTGCATATTAATTCCAGGTCAGCTGTTTCTCTTTGAAGGCTTGATATTCCACTGATGTCCCTGAGTAAGATCATTAACAAATCATTTATAGAGAGATGGAAGTGCTCAGCAACTTTTTTTTTTCTTCTGTTTTGTGCTTTCCAATGTCAGGTTTGTGTTCATTTAGTCTTTCATGCAGGGGTCGTCCTGTTTGTCCAATGTATAAGGTGTCAGGGCATTTCTGGCACATGATGGCATAGACCACATTAGTAGATGACCAAGTGAATGCGCCTTTGCTGGAGTAGCTGGCTTGATTAGGACCTATGATGGTATCTTTTGTGGAGCTACGCATGCAGTGTGGTTTGGTGCGGGGGGGGGGTGTGTGTGCCTGCTTTAATCGGTCTGTAGTTGCTGGTGAGTAGGTGTTTAAGGTTGGGTGCCTGGCTGTTGGCGAGGAGAGGTCTGTTGCCCAATGCGTGACAAGGTGAGGGATCATCTTTTAGAATAGACTGTAGGGCCTTAATCATCTGGTGTAGCGGGCTGACGTGAGGGTTGTATGTGGTGCCCAGTGTTTTCTTTTTTGGGCCTCTCCTGCAGCAGTTGACTTTCTGGTACCCAGCTGGCTCTGCCAGTTTGTTTTCTTACTTCCCCAGGTGGGTACTGTTGGTTTAAGAAAGTTTGATAGAGATCCTCAAGATGTCTGTCTCTGGCTGAGGGATCAGAGCCAATGTGGCTATATCGTAGGACTTGGCTATAGACAATGGATCATGTGGTGTACTTTGGATGGAAGCTCAAGGGATGTAGGCAACTATACTGAGCAGTAGGCTTTCAATATAGGGTGGTGGTGATGTGTCCATCCCTAATTTGTAGTGTAGTGTCCAGAAAGTGGATCTCCTGTGTGGTGTGTTCAAGGCTCAATTTGCTTGTGGGGTGGAAATTGTTGAAATCGCTGGAAATCTTCAAGTGCATTCCTGTCATGGGGCCAGCTGCTGAAGCTGTCATCAATGTAGCATAAGTAGAGCTGAGGTGCTCTGGGATGAGATTTGAGGAACTGTTCTAAGTTGCCCATAAAAATGTTGGAATATTGTGTGGGCCATGCGGGTACCCACAGCAGTGCCACTGACTTGGAGGTATAAATTAGCTTCAACGCTGAAATGGTTGTGGGTGAGCACAAAGTCACAGCGTTCAGTCACAAACTGCGCTTTACTCAGGGATGTCAGTGGGCCATCAAGACTTCGAGGAGAAACAGCTGAACAGAATTAATATGCAAATTAGATTGTGTGAAAGTAGGATTAAATTGTGACTATGACTTCTTTTCCCGTTAACAACAGGTAATTTGACTTCAGCCTGCCCAGGGTTTGAACCTTAACAACTGTTCTGATTTCCTGTTAAACTCCCTTACATTTCATTCTGTAAGTTCCCCCATCTTTGAAGGATATGATGAAGTGGGATTTTTCTCCCACGAAAGCTCATGCAAAAACCAAACCTGTTAGTCTTATTAAGTGCTACAGGACTCGTTTTTTTTTTTTTTCTGGACTAGATTAACACGGCCATCCCTTTGGAACTTAGAAAGATCAAGGCCGTAATACACGTTGGCTTGGTCAGGCATTTGTGAGAGACGGTCACTTCTTCTTCACAGTAAGGATTTTAGTATAGTTCCCTGAAATCCCTTTAAACAGCAGACAGGGACAGGCAGCAGTCAGTAAAGAGGGGAAAGATTCTTGTGAACTGTGTGCTGAATACTTCCAAATCTCTGTCTTCAGGGCTTCAGAGGGCAGAACCGTGGAAGTGCCTTACAGAGGGGATGTGGAAAACACCATCCTCGATATTCTTGGGGGGCTGCGATCCACCTGCACCTATGTGGGAGCAGCCAAGCTCAAAGAGCTGAGCAGGAGGACGACGTTTATCCGAGTCACCCAGCAGCAGACACAGGTTTTTTCTTAATCCAGGACTGGGACCCGGGAAATGCATTTCTCCCAGTTCCTTTGTGTTTTGTGATAGAGCTTCAGGGTGGCAAATGGCCAGGCTGTGGAAGCAGGTGGGTCAGTTGCCACTAGTGACAGGGTGAAGCAGGACACACCATCAAACACAGTGCTGGCCATGATTCTTTTGGTTCAAGCTGCAATAGCCTCATCTTTTAAAGTCACACTTTTTTTTTTTAAATCTAGTTCTTGCCACCATTAATTTTTTCTGTGATATTTACAGAAGCCTTCATTTGTAGTGAGTTAACCTTCACAAACATGGCTGTTACCAAGTTTCAAAACACCCTTACAACTTCTAATGTTGAAGAGCCAGTCAGCCCTGCTCCAGCATTATGGGCTGTACAGGAACTTTAGACTGGGAGGGAAAAAAATGGTTCTGCATATTGATCTGTGTAACCAAAGATCAAAGCCATACTTTTTTGACCTTCCAGCTGTCAAAAGTATACATACACGCTCTAGGGTGTTGGCCCACAGAGTCTTAACAGGAGTGATGGCTGTATGAGCTAAAGCTGCTGCTGTATTTTCACTGTGAGGTTAAAAATGCTGGAGCTGTATCAATGTCAGTTCACAGGCCTTTTCTATTTAAATCAACATATTAAAGGACTTACCTCTTCATAGAAATTGGCATTATAATGTAGCACATGCGTTCTCTTCCGGCACCCCATCCCTCGAACAGTTGACAGTGCGGGGCTGCTTTTGGGTGGGTACAATCATCACATTCTCAGAGGTCCTGTTTTTAACATTATCTCTGAACAGGCTGTAGCTACCCAGTGATACTAAAGAGAAGGGCCCAATTCTGCAAAGCCTTGTGCTTTGCGTAAGTCATTTAAAAGTGACAGTAAATTCACACTTGCTTTGTGCCCATGTAAAAATGCCTACATAGTGAGCAAGATGTGGTGAATCAGGCCAAAAGGACAACTCCATCTTGGTTACAAGTGCTGAAACACCTTTGAAGCCATAGGTGTAACTGAGAGCAAAATATGGCCTGCAGTAGCTGTGTTGTGGAACGGCTGTGAAGGTAATAAAGAATATTTTAGACTCTGGGCAACGCTTTAATAAACTATAATGGTAACCCAATTAATTGAAAACAATCACAATAAAATTTCTTTGGATGTACACATTGAATCCCCAGGAATATCACATTATGTTATTAGAATAAATACCAATGAATTAATAATGACCTGCCACTTACTTTAGTGTGGTGCTGAGAGATCAGTACAGTTGTAAAATGAAGCAACTGAGGTGTGTGTGTTTCCTCCTGTGAGTACCCGTGGAAAAATATAGACTTCCTTTGAAATGCTACACTGTGACCTTAGGGGATGGCAGGAAGGCAAATGGACTTATTCTAGCATTCTTTGTTTAGAAAAGATAAAGTATGAGACTTGGTCAATGGAACATGTTAAGTAACAAATCTAATTCCCAAACCAGTCATTGATGATTTTTATCAGATTTAGGCATCATGGGAAAAGCATAGATAATCCTTTCATCTGAAGGCAGGTAAATAACATTAACGTATTTAGTCTCCATTAAACACTGTGGACCTGAGTCTCATTTCCAATAAGCCCCTGCCCTGGTGTCATTGGCATTAAAATGGGCCTGTGGTACATGAATGCTGCCTTTAAGGCCCATTTATAATGCCAGAGTGGCGTAAAGACATCTAAGTGTAAATGAGCATCAGGCCCTGATTATTTTTCTGAACCTGGGATTTATACAGACTGACCCCTGGAAAGGCAGATCATGGTTTCTTTACTAAAAATCAAGTCTGTTGTGAGCCAAATTCTGCTGTCAGTTAGGCTGATGTTAACACAGAGTAACTCCACTGAAAGCTGTGAAATTACAGAGGGCTAACTAATAGCCTGGTCCCACCCCACCCCTCCCATGACCCTCACCAGAGACCTAGAAGAAAACTATATTTGTCCCCCAGTAAATCAACATTACTTGACAGACTGAGTTTATCTTGTCTATACCGTAAGTGCATTTCCATACCTGTGCTGCCATATGGCTGATGTGTGGCTGTCCACTAGATGTGCACGTTGAGGGCTACAACTTGGTTTTTTTTGGGCCACCATAATTTAAAAAAAATGTTAATTTTATTACATCTATGCACATTTAAAAGCCTAGAGCCTTAATGTACATTTTTTGGCACTGCTGCTCTTCCAAAATGAAAAGAACCTCAATGCTCCACTACTTGGGCCCTTGTGGAGCTGGTGATTGCTGTGCAAAGAGTAAGTAGACTATGCACATGGGCAGCACACAGAAGTGTGAAAGTAAGCAAAGCAATTGGCCAAGGCTAGCTAAAGCACCAAGGCTATGAGGCGACAAGTTTCAACGTCTGTAGGTCCCAGTTCTTGCTCCAGTAAGCGGCCACACTCCTGTTAAATTCATTGGGAATTGAGGGCACGCTGCATCTGGCAGGAGTAGATCCCAAAGCATTTGACTTGAGCTACCTCACCTGGTCTCCATTTTCCGGTGTCTTTCTGTATGTGTACTCGTGGTGGCTTAGCGTTGTCCATGAATTGTTAGCAGGGCATCCTCTATGGCAGCAACCCCCCCACCCCCGAGAGATATTGCATGTGTCTTAAGCAGTGGCTACTCATGACATCAGGCCAAATTCTGACTTGCTTTCCACACCCTTGCAGTGCTGTTGATTTCAGTGCACAAGAGGAAAGCTAGAATTTGGCTTACTGTCTCCAACAAGGCATGGCTAACATGCCACATTGCTTTAAAAATGAAGCGAGTTACAAGAATGCTGATTAGCAGGTTCAGGTCCTATAATATGCCTGTAAAGCCAAAATCTGCCCTTTTTCATAGGTGCACTTACAGCGGCACAAGCTATAGGAACTGTTCCTCTTGCAGTCCAGCTACATGACAGCAGAGGAGTACTTCAACAGACCAGCTGCCTACACCCACAGCCCCAAGGGATTGTGGTCTGAGAGGCAGGCCTCTATGGTCAGTGAACGTATGTGGGTCAGGGGGAGGGGAGTGTCTATGCTCAGAAGGGGCACATAGGCTACATCTACACTAGCAAATTAGTCTGGATTAAGGAAGCTAAATCCAGACTAATTTGATCCCTGTCTACTAATTTGGTCCCTGTGAAAGCTTAGTGCAAACTAGATAGTTCTAACTAGCCACTTGGTTTGAACTAGTGCGATGTAGTTGTACTAGTTCAAAACTAAATAATTTTGAACTAAGTAGTTAGTTCAAACTAGCAGCATTTTTTAGTTCGAACTTTTAGTTTGAACTAGCCATGCTTTTTTAGTTCGAACTAAAAAGTTAGTTCGAACTAAAAAAAATGTGGCTAGTTTGGACTGAAAAGCCACAGTTAGTTCAAACTAACTAAGAACTGCTTATTTTGGACCAAGGAAGTCCAAACTCAGCTTCCTGGTGTAGACATAGCCTTACAGTCCTTAGCCCACTGCCTCATACTGTTCAGCAGCTTCAGGATGGCTCTGGGAAGCGCTTGCATGTTTCTGTGGCTTGTCCTGCGTGGGTAAATGCAGGATTTTTGCCCTTGCTGTGGCTCCCATAAGCATAAATTAGGAGGGCTTTTAATGTAAGAAACCTGCTTGTTCAGTCATTTCAGCAGGTTTAAGGAAGCTTGATGGAGCTAGGGAATGGTGAGAACTATTCTGCCAGTTTTCTGAAGACTATGAAACCATCACTGGAAACAGGATTATTGTTTTAATCCATGGCTGCCTGTGGTTAGAAACTCCTGCTGGGGCTGATTCTCTCAGTTTTACACTGGTCTAAACTGACGTCCAATGGAGACACTCCTGAATTCATCCATGCAAAGGAGTGTCGAATCAAATTCTTGATGGCTGTTTAGGACAAAGCCTGTGCTATTGGAGTCAATGGGAAATTTTTGCAGCTAACTTCAGACACATTAAGATTTGGCTTTTTGTGCTTAGAATGAGAAAATCTTAAAATCTAACATCGGCAGTGTGTGTGTTATGGTGCCATGAAAGGCCACTGCAGGAAGGCACTTATTTCCCTGTCTGAAAGTGGTGTGTGCTTTTTTTGGCATTGGTTAAGAATTTTGAAGGCGCTTCTGGTACCGATGCCTTTTGCTTGACTTTTATGCTGGAAGTACCCTACATGCAAATCACAATTGCCCATTAGTAAAAAGATTTTCTTTCATTACTTATTATTATTTATTAATTCAGACATTTAGGCCTGTCCTCTGGATTTAGCTTCACACCAACTGTCATTCTGCTTACGTAGACAACATTTCCAAACATATGTAATAAATAGCCCAAAGCTTCTATGTGATACAAAGTTTGTGATAATTTTCAAGACCATATGTGAAGTTTTTCAAGAAGAGTGAGTTTTGAATGTTTCCATTACATCCCAGGCTCCACAGCTGAGACAATTAAGAATGGGTACTGTCTTTCTTCATTTGTAGTAAAACTGTGTACAGAATGCATCTGCCATGACAAATGTGCTCATTTAAAGTGATCATTTGGTGCAACCTGGCTGTTCTTCTATGAAATAAATGGCTTCACTCTGATGGACTGTATAGGATAATATGACATACCTGAGAATGTGTAAACTTCTGTGTATAGCACATCACGGATAAAAACAAACCCTATAAAAAAACTTGTGGCTGCAGCTAAACCTGAAGGAAAAAAATCAGTTGGAGAAACTACTTTTTCACAAAAAAATGGTCAACAAATAAAGACAGACACACTTGCAGTTGGCACTGTTATTTTATTAGTACGAGTATACTGAAACAATAAACTTGTACTGGTATACAGACAATTTCTTTAAAACAATTTTGTTCAAATTTTGAATCAAACATTGTTTTATTATAATAATGAAATAATTTCTACCTAGAAAACCTGCAAGCACCATCAAAGAAAGGGACCATAAAATTCAATAAACAGACGCGAGTGTATCCTACAAATAGACACACCACCATTAGAAAATAGAATATGAATTCTTCCATTTTTTTAATATTTGTTTTAAAAAAGCTAGTGCAAGTACAATATTTTACACTGGAATTACAGAGAGTATGCACGCATATGGAAAAAAGTTCTCCTGTCACAATAAAAGCTCTTAACTATGTCTGTATGCACTTAAAATTTTCTCCTCTTTTCATTAAGGTGCAAAACATTATTCCCTCCCTATTTCTCCTTTGTACTGGCCATGTGAACTTGATTTCTCCCCAACATAAAGCTGCATTATCCCTTTTTCTGGGCCTACATTAGGCACAACACTGGATGTGTGATTTGCAACAACCTTCTTTTGAAATCCTAAACAATGGAAACTTTAGAGATTCTTCTTGTAGAATCATTAAACTTATCCACACAAGGATTTTTCTCACATGCCATGGCTAGTTGGCCTGTCCAAAGCCTGCTGGCTGTCAAAAACTGTGACATTGTGAGTAGAAAATTATTTTCAGTAGCTAATTCAAGTGGATAAGGTTGGAAATTCCTCATTTAAACACTGCAGAGAGGACACTGTTCACAAAGTTATTATTTTTAAGAAACCAAAGACAGAAATACATACCCCAGTGAATTTCAACATTAGCAGACTGTCTGTGAGAAGTTTTATTTGCTGCCTGAATAGATTCGTAACTTTGCTAAACAGCCAGACAGAAGACATGAATTCAACCACTTGCAGCCACTGTTACAGAGACCCAACTACTGACTTCAGTTGGAGAGTGTGTATGTCTCTCTCTCTTTAAAGCCAGAATCATCAGGCTCTATTTTTAAAGCAAACACCGGGAGCCAGATCTAGCTGCTGATGTTTTCACGCAACCCAGTAATAGACCTTTAACAGCTTCAGCGAGTAAGGATTAATGCAAACAACACTTCCAGTGTGTGCCCACAGCATGGTCAAGGGAAAGGGCACAAGAGCTTTGACCACTCAAAGTAGAAACAAACGAATGAACAACAACAAAAAAAAAGCCAACCTTGAATGAAGCCTCCAATTAATTCTCAATGGAAGACTTGAGTCCTTTCAGATAATTATAAGTAAAACTATAGAAATCTTAGAGAGACTGTTATTGTATAACTACCTATTGGCTGAATGCACTTCATTCTAATACAATTGGGGGGCCATTCTTCTAGGTGTCAAAGGGACATTTCAACATCATAATTATCTTCCCCCATGTGACCATTAGGTATCAGAACTGAAGCTTTTGTTACAGGCTGTCAGGGGAGGGAGAGAAGGGTTCTGAAAGTTAACTGTTTATCCCCGCTGTGTGTAGGCTTCCAGTTGTCCAACTTCACCTTTGGACAAGGAAACAGTCCTGTCCTTGGAAACTGCTCCAGGATTCTTTCATTTTGGCCTGTGAATAACATGACTCTCTAAATCAAATGAGAAAGAACCTGTCCAAGCTCAGAGCACATGTGGAAAAATTGAAATTCATGTTTTTATCCCCTGTTTAAATGAGGTGGGAGGGTGCATGTATGTGTACAAAAGGCCTTGTCTCACTGGACAGTATTCTTTTATTTACTGGTAAACTAGGATCCCTTGTTATAAACACTTCTTGTTCAAGATTACAGTCTTTGGGTTGATTAGAACAGGAAGTGCTGAAAATGTAGAACATCATCCCCGAGGGACTAAAGAAGTTGCAATGGCGTCAGAATCTAAACTATGCAGGATGCTTTAAGATATATTTCCAGCGCAGGAACAAACAGCATGAAGCATTCCCCCCTTCCCCAGAACTGGGATTTATGTGATATGAACTGAAAATTAAGCATAGTTGTTCTTTAAGAGCCTTTTAAGTAATTCTTCCTGTCCAGAGCCAATACAAATCAGATCATCTAAACGTGACAGTTTCTATATACAAAAAACATGTAACTTTCAACCTTTCTCTGCTTTTGTACTTAAAAAATTTTTTTTACAAACAAGGTATGAAACACACTGTTTCAACAGATCCATCTCTTTTTCAAACACTGAATGAATCATTCCAACATTCATTTTTCTTTTGTGCAATTTTTTAAAACATTACCTGTACTCCTCAATGTGAGTGCTTCAAAAAGTTTTTTTGTAAGCTTCTCAAATTAGGTTTACATCAAAAAAATATCCCCACAAGGTATAGTGCTACAAGAAAAGATCCTATCAGTAAGGTAACACATCTGAAGCGAGGTCGTCTATGTAAAAGAAATTAACTCTGGAGTAGAGATGTGCAACTTGTTTGGAATTTCCTTATCAACAGAAAACACAACACTGTCCTTGGAAAGGTGAGGAGATCAACTGGACATAATAGTCATTTGGTTTTACGTTCATATATATGTATAGAAACGTGTGTGTGCATACATACAGCGACACACACACAGAGGCTTGTGTGTGGACTCTACATCTTTTATTTTAAGCGTTTGAGAACTGGGGGGCATAAAAAAACCCAAAAAGCAAGCCCACACTCTGTTAAAATGTAATTTCCTTTGCTTTTAACATCAACACTGGGTCTGTCCACAGCTTGGACTCTGCTGTTGTCTGGTGCTATCCGCAGTCATGGGAGAGGAAGAACTGGAAATTATTTTAGAAGAACGCAGGTTGCACTTGGCCATTTTTGAGCATATTTTATAATGTAAGTGACAACAACAGGTCAAATTCCAATCTCAGTAACACCCACGAAAATCTAGACTAACTCCTCTGAAGTCAATAGCTACTCCAAACATATAGCTGTGTAACTAAGATCAGAATCTGGCACTAAATGAGCCAGCCACTAATTTCTGAAAACACTTACTTATATATGCAGTTAACATTACACTAATGTTTAGATGGACTGCCTTCAATAAGCCTGATCAGATGCTTACAAATTAAGCACTTGCGTGTTTGCAGGACTGTGGTCTAGGGCCCATGGCATTACACACTAAGAACCCTAGTGAAATAACACTATTAGTGTTTTTAAAATAGTTAAGATTTGTTCTCCCTTAAACAGATTTCCCCCCCTTTTTAGTAGTCACATATATTAACAGAATTTCACGACTTCCTTTTTTTTTTTTTTTTTTTAAATATTGGCAACATGTTTAAGTAAAATTAATCTCTGTGCAAACTGAGTTTCATGATAACAGCTGTGGTTCTCTTTGAATCTCCTGCTTTGTATTGCAATCTATGGGTCATCTACAGAGTTAATCCACGTGATGCAGGAAATCCAAACTTGTACTTGAAATTGTACATCCCTACTCCAGAGCAGTAAAAGTGCTGCTTCTGGTCACATCAGTGTACCACACATACACCAGCCCCATCCCTGAGTAAGAGGTGTGAAAGGTTTCTAAATGTTCCTTGCGTTAGGGAAACAAGAGCAGTGATGTCACTTCCTGATGCTGAGAAAATAACAGAACAGTTTAATGAAGGGATGACAGGGTTAAAAAATGAAATCCCACCCACCTACCTGAACATACATTAGAAACCAACCAGAAAAAAAAACCCCACAACAACAATGTACAAAATCATTAAATAGTTCAAACAAGAATCCAATTTGGGTTTCAAATAAAGGACTTAAGGTAAGTGACATCAAACTCCAAATTCCCCATGATGTGGCCCAGACAAACTGAAACGATGCCTAAGTTAAACACTATAAGGAACAGTCATTATATATATATATATATAGAGAGAGAGAGATAGATAGATAGATAGACAGATAGAGCTATATATTGGTTTATTTAGAAATCCCTATAAAGAGGTTCTTGTTTATTTTTTTTCTTTTGCCCTGACTAAAATTCTTGGTGATTGTATGCATTTCGTTGTAAACTAAACAGGTCTGGTACAAAAAAAAAAAATAAATTGTCAGTTAATATTGCCAAGTGGACACTGTACAGAGAGGCACACAACTACTCCTCTTACAACAAACTCACCTAAACATTTCTATGCCTGTGATCATTATTTTCATTGTACACCTCCAGGCCAACTTGGTGAACCGCCTTGTAAATTAGATCAGCCTCACTATGTTGCTCCAAGCTGTAAAAAATTCCATGCCTTGAGCACCAGGAGTTAGGCTGATCTAACCCATCCACCCCTGCCCAGTGCAAGTGTGGCTAGAATTCTTCTACTGACCTAGCCCCACAGTTTGGGGAGATGGACTCACTACACTGACAGGGAAAACCCCTTCTGTCTACATAGGAAGCGTGTACGCTTCAGCACTAGTGTGGCACAGCAGCAATGCTGTAACTGTGCTGCTGTAGTGTAGACAGACCCTTACCCTTCTGAGCTATTAACGAGGCAACTCACCCCATTGGGTTAAGGATTCACTCGTGAATAAGGGATCATGGGCCTATCAGTTCACTGCACTTGGGGCCAAACTCCAGATGCCACAAGGGAAACCAGATTCAGCCAAATGAAAATAGTCACTACTTTAAGCTAGTCTTTCATTTAGGGGTGAAATTCACTCCTGTCACAAAGCCAGCACCACCATAACGCACCAGTTAGCGACACAAGTGGTGTACAGGCTTTGTTCAAGCTTTTTGGCATGGCGGTGAATTTCACCCACATTGCACATCAAATGGATGGTAACATACATGTGCATGTGAAGTATGTGTGTGTATATATGTTAAGTAACAAACACAGGCATAGACTGAAGAGAAAAATGATGCTGATAATGCTGCAGAATGTTGCTTTCACTCATGTACATGACTGCGATTTACTCATGACTGAACTGTTTGTGATCTACAGGTCCCCTCACATTCACAGAATTCCTCCTCCCCCTCCTTTTACAAATCTTACAGGGGGGAACATACACTAAGCCTTTTTCTGGATCTTCTTTATATTGCAGAGGCCAGGGACTTATATTTGAAAAAATAAGGGCCATCCAGGGCCCTCAATCATGTGTGCCACACTTGTTAACTACATACAGATTCTGACTGCCAGTCAAGGGAAGTATAAGGCCCTAAATACTTTTTATTTTGGGGAGGGGGCAGGAGAGGGGATTGAGAAAACAGTGAAAGAAAACAAAAAGGTTAAAGTGGAAGAGGGTGTAAGATCTAGCTACCACCATGTGGGTGGGTCTAAGTTGGCACATAAAATATTGCACATCCTAAAAAAGCAAAAGCACAAAAAGGGACAATTGCTTGGAAGGAACCAATTATTTCAGAATTCCTAAATCTGAAATACAAACACAGAACTAGTACATTCCTATTGCTCCAAACTTTTTTTTTTAATCGTTAGTGTTAGTAGAATAGATCCAGTCAGTTTAAGAGTCCCTGCTTTCTTATTAGCCTAAAAGATGTGTGTGGTTTTATTTCAGATTTTGAGTATGTGTATTATGAATACAGTGGTACTAATGTGAACTAAAATCTAATTCTGCCCCACATCTTTCTATTCCTCTTACCATCAAAGGTTAAAACAACAAAAAACAAAACAAACAAAACAACAATAAATTGCAAGTGCCCTGAGCGGAGTATATGGAAGATTAAGCAAGTTCTCTGAGCAGAAACGTTAAAAAAAAGTACAGCACTAAAAAAAGCAGTGTGTCTGTGAGAATGAACCTGCTCAGCTATTTGGTAGCCTGCTGAGAGGTTAATAAAATCCAAAGAATTCAAGAAAAGTTTCAAGCTATTTTAAGCTTATTTAAATGTTTTTGGTGCACCCCAGAAAATGGTATAAAAACAATTAGTTCTGGTGTGAGCTAAATTTCAAGTAACGAATAAAAGAACCAAAAAGATGGGAGTTTGCAGATTTTTTAAAATGTAAATAAAGGAGCTGGAAATACTGTGTTTTAGGGAAAAGGAAAAAGGAGATTTCTAAGGAATTTGTTCATTTTAGGTATTGTATCTCTAATTAAGCACTTTTATAGCCTATTTCTTCCTATTAGTACAACTTCTTCAAAAGTACTTAAGGGATGCAAACTCAATCACAAAACAAAAGTAATAATAATATAAAGGCTTGATCATGGAGATCCTAATCCAAAGACACTGAAACCAATATGCTTCAGCTCAGACTTGAAGTGCATAGTACTTGCACCTCCCGCTGACTTCAACAGGAACCAAAGATGCACAGCATCTCCAAGTATCCTGCTCTAACTTTGTCTCAGATTACCGGGAACAAGAAAGACTTAGCTTTGTAAACCCCCCATTGCCCCTTTTACTGTTTTGTACCAAACTCTGAAATCTAGATTACTGGAAAATGTCATTCAAAACAGCAACACATAAAAATAATATATATATATATATTTTTTTTAAAAAAAGAAAAACAAAAAACCTGCTTATGTATAGAGATGTCTCTTCTGGAAAACTCTCTCAATGTATGTGAAGAAAAATTCACCGTGTTGTCCTGCTAGGACCTGGTTCTGTGTGATGGATATGGCAGAAAGACCAAAAATGAACTCTGAAGGGAACATAACCCTATAAAATGGCCTAGAGTTTAGGCAGATTAGTAAATAATTGCTACATTTGTTTATGCTCTCTCAGTCCCCCTCCCTTCCCCACAACATTATTAGGTAAAAACTGCAGGAATACCACACAAATGATAAACTCAAGATGTGCAAATTGCAAGATTCTTTAAAGTCCATCTTTTTCAAAAACACTGGACAATAATGATTTTTTTCTCTTTCCTTTTTCCTCTCTCTTATTTGTTTATTATCTGTCAGCTCGCATATGCCTTTAACTCTTTCTCAAGCATTAAAGTTTTAAAAGTGCCTCCTATTAAGTAGTCCTTTGTGGACAATGACTGTCACATACTAGTTCAATAATTCACATTCATCCCTTTGAAACCACATTAAAACTTTCAACATCTTGCTTGTGAGAAAACTCTACATAGTCATATGTAGTTAACAGTGTTGAATAGATTCTTTTTTTTTCGAACAGATTAAAGTGAGATACAGTACTTATTGAGTGTTAGACCAGGATGCTCGACAAGAAAGCGTGAACAGCATTTTAAGTGCTTAAAGACATTCTATGTTCGTCTTCAACGTCCAATTCCTTGTGTCACACTGAATTTTGAAAAAAAGTGGCACCAGTTGTCCATTATCATGAACTAAAAACAGTACTAGAGTTAAAAGACAAAGATTTGCAATCTAAATGCAAACAGTTTATGTCTGCGCTCTCAAAGGGGCAGTATTCATCTACCTTGTGGAAGCAAATGTCAATGGCATAACCCAATCAATTTGTCTAACACTGCACAGAACCAGGAGTTTCCCCTTGGTTAGGGGATCCAAAGAACATTAGGCTTCCTTGCCTCTGCCTGTCTTTAAGAAAAACTAGCTGTGTAACAATGCAAGAGTAGGACCTTACTGAATGTTACGCTCTGGTAATGGAACTACACTAAGGAAAGATCTGTGTGGCCGTCACTTATGAGTAAAATTCAGTGTAGCTGGACCCCATGGGGGAAACACATATACTGTAGCGCCTGGACTAAGAGTTGTTTGATTGTAAAATGTATCAAAGACTTTCTGATCCTTTCAATAACATCTGTGGGTTGGGTTCTTAGTGTTCTCTTGGCAAAAGAGAACCTCCTAATGACCTTGCCAAGGAACTGCAGCCCCTCTTTGAGACTGAAATACATACAACGCATGCAGTGTTTATCTCTGCTACAGTTCCCTTCTTGTCGCCTCACATCAAAAAGAACAGCTGGAGTCTGTTCTACATTAGGTGACAGAAAACAGGAGCCATGACAACACATTCATTTCCACTAAGGGTGTGTGAAGCAGATACTGCCCCATCTGTAGCTCTCAATAAACCGACCACTGACAAACACTTGTGGAAAAACATATGCACCAGTCTCCTGCATAATACCAGCCGCAACTAGAACAACAAGGTTATAACATAAACCTAAAATAAGATGATAACATGTAAATAATGGGTTATTTTAGTCTACAGTACAGTAATCTGGATAAAAATGACAAGGGTTAGCCTAATTTCCTTTCCCCAAACAGCCTTTACTTGCCTACATTAGATCGCCCTTCAATGCAAATCTTAACCTCCTGAGGAATAAAAGAAGGCTTGGGAAGAGTCAAAGGTGGTTCCTCTTCTGATTTCTCTAGTTTCCGTGTTTCAGGGGCCGACCACCTCCTCTTCCTCGTTGCCGTGGGCTTGCTGGGTTCTGTTTTGGTGAGCAAAGGTGCTGCAGGCAATCCTATTTTGTCCAGAAACTTCAGTTCACCGTTCTCAGATAACATCTGTGCACTTCCCTGATTAATACCATTTTCCTGCTCTGCATACCTGTGTCTACTTCCAGCTAGACTGTCATTCTTTGAGTGCTTCAGCAAGATACTAGCTGAATCCATGGGCTGGCCCTTTTTAATAGAGCCATTCTTCAGATTCTTGAGAGTAAGCGATATGCAGACATCCCCAACGGAGAGTTTGGAACATGGCAAATCAAAGAGCTGGCTGGTTCTCTCAGGGCAGCAAGACGACCAGCCTTGTCCAAATACAAAAAAAGGGTATTCGACCAAGACTTCAACGCTGACCTGTAGAAAGAGAGGAAGTTGGGGGGGGGGGGAAGAGGGAGAGAGAGATCAAGACGAATATGAAAACACTGCTCCACTACCGTATGTACTCAGCCCTCAAACAGTTAAGTTCAGCACTTTAGTTTTAGCAAAGACTGATAAGCAGGTGCACTGTAAAAGCCTATTTAACATTCATAATTTCATTGCACTGGACATTAAACAATATTTTTCCTTGTTAAAAGGATATTAACAAGTCCTCTGACGTCAGCCCATCTACAGCACAAATACCACAACAGTGTGTGATCCTTATCTTTATCATCTGCTCACTGACATGAGTGCAGATACCACTTCTTAATCCTTTTTTCACTGTGCTGTCACACTAAGATGGCCTGTCATTGCCATACACCACAAGCCTTAAGAAAGGGACCTTACTCACCTTATGCAGTAACTGGAGTTCTTCAAGATCTGTGTCCTCCTGTGGGTGCTCCACAGCGGCTCTGCGCCTGTGGTTGGAGCAGTTTGGTAGCAATGGTCTGGCTGTTCTGCCAGCACATGACCTACAACACATTGTGCCAGTACCAAGGCTATAAAGAGCTGTATGGATGAAGAGCCTTCAGTTCCTTCCCTACTGCAAAGACTCCACAGACAGCTCCAAAGCAGAAAGAGGAGGACAGGTAGCAGGACACCCACATACATCTCAAAGAACTCTAGTTACTGCATAAGGTGAGTAACCTTTCTTCTTCGAGTAATGGCACCCACTGTGGGAGCTGGGTGTTTTGGATCAGAGTCCGTCACTGAAGAAAGAAGTGTGTTGTCTAATATTGCATCTTATCTTGCAGTGTGAATTAGGGTACAATGGTCAGAGAACGTGTGAAGCAAGCACCATGTTGCAACCCTGCACATTTCTGCAAAAGGAATGTCTGGCAGCAGAGCTGCAAATATAGACTGATCTAGTAGAGCATGCAATCACTTTTATGGGAGGTGTAGCCTCAGCAAAACCACAGCACGCAATCAGTTTAGAAAGTTTCCAACTGAAGATAGGCACTCCCTTTCAGCTATCTGCAACAAAGAGTATTGGGTTCTTCATGAATGGCCTCATCCAGTCCAACAAAAAGGCTAGCACCTCTTAACAACTAATGCATGAAAAGCCAACTGATAAGGCTTAGGCCAAAAAACAGATGGTAAATGGTTGGTTGGTATGAAATTCAGAAGAAACCTTTGGTGAGAACTCTAGATGAGGTCTTAAAAATACCATCTCCTTGGTGAACAAGGGAAGGTCTGCCATTAAATCTCCTATCTCCTTATCCCTCTGAGCAGAAGCTATGGCCATCAAACGGCAGTGCTAATAAACAGATGCAACTTCTACTGGCACAGGAAAAGTTGTTAGTCCTGCTAGGTGAACCTTGATGGAACTCACAGAAAGGCCTGGATTTTTCAATTCCCCCAGATAAGCCAAGTTTTGTTTTGTTTGGGGCGGGGCCCCCCCCCCCCGGCTAGTTGAGTCTGTAGCTAGCTGTTCTTCAAATTCTTTTTTGGCCTTCCTAACTATATTTTTACACCTCACTTACCATTGTTTATTCTCTTTTCTATTTTTCTCAATAGGATTTAATTTCTGCTTTTTAAAGGATGCTTTTTTTGCCTCTAACTGCTATTTTTTTGGTCCCTCCTCCTATGTTTTTTTTAACTTGGGATATACATTTAATTTGAATTTTATGGTGTCTTTAAATAATTTCCATGCAGCTTGCAGGGATTTCACCTGTGGCTCTGTATTGTTCAATTTCTGTTTAATTAACTTTCTCATATTTGAGTAATTCCCCTTCTTGAAATTAAATGCACTGTGGGCTCCTTTGGTGTTCCCCCTCCACAGGGATGCTACATTTTATTATTTTATTGTCAATATTACCAAGCAGTTCAGCTATATTCACTTCTTGGACCAGATCCTGTGCTCCAGCGAGGATGAAATCAAGAATTGCCTCGCCTCTTGTGGGCTCCAAGACTAGTTGCTCCGAAAAGCAGTCATTTAAGATGTCAAGAAACTTTATCTCTGCATCCCACCCTGAGGTGACATGTATCCAATCAATATGCAGATAGTTGAAATACTCCATCATTACTGAGCATTTTTTATAGCCTCTAATCTCCCTGAGTATTTCACAGTCACTATCACCATCCTGATCAGGCCCTATATTCCTACTGCTATATTCTTATTATTCAAGCATGGAATTACCATCCATAGAAATTCTATCGTACAGCTTGGTTCATTTAAGATTTTTACTTTATTTAACTAAACACCTTCTTTCACATATAGCGTCACTCCCCACCACCACCCCCAGCATGACCTATTCTGTCCTTCTGAAATATTCTGTACCCTGATATTACCAAGTTCCGCTGATTATTCTAATAGCAGCAAGTTTCTGTGATGTCTATTATATCAATATCCTCATTTAATATGAGGCACTCCTACATGACCAACCCTTGAGGAGTCTAAATAATGGCCTCTAATACCCATCTGTCTGCTGTTATGCTTGATGGAAGGGTTTGTGCGTGTGTGTGTGCGTGTTTGTTTTGTGCAGCTAACAAAACCAGGCCATTAGGTAGATGGAATCTCCAACAAGACTATCAAAACTAATTTTTGGACAATGTTGAAGGTTTGGATGAAGCGGATGAGGAAGTTGCAGGGATTTTACTTTTGAAAACCTCAACCTCTTACCATATGGTTCCGGTGGCCCAGGAAAAGCAGAAAATTGATCAGTGCACCCCTATATAGCCTCAGTATAGGGCAGGAAAAAGTGTAGGGCACATGTGCATGCAGAATGGACACCACTACCAAAACCCTCTGATCAAAGGCAGGGGGGACATGCACACCTGAAGTGGGGCACCCACAAGGGGACTACTCACAGGACAACTATGGTAGTTTCCTGAATATCAACCACATGAGTACTTATCAGAAGAGTAATGTGGGTAGTGCAAATAATGGAGATATTAGAGATGTGGGTTCTATTCCCAACTCTGCCACTGGCCTGCTGAGTGACCTTGCAAAGGTCAGTTAACCTCTTTGTGCCTCAGGTTCTCCATTTGAATAAAAAATATGATGATTCTTGTCAGCGGAGGTGGCAGCCATGATGGCCACCCCGCCCCACACATAGCCCCCCCTGGATTATGCTGCTCTCAAGGAGGAATGTTAAGTATCAATCTCCCTGATGGGCCTCCATCTCCAGGCCATCAAGCACAAGGGGGAAGAATACTAAGTATCAATCTCCCCTGACGGCCCTCGATCTCCGGTGTGAGTTTCTTCCTCCCTAGCTTTGTGTCAACAAGAAGGGGGGTGAGTTCCTATCCCCCCCGAACATTTTCTCGGCAACCCTGTCACCACGAAGAAGGGGTCATTGTCTGAGGGCCCAGTTTTATCATTGGTCCTGACCAGGGTCCCATTCCTAATTGGCTATTTTTACTCTGGCTGGGCAAAATTCTATTAAAACCCCCTGTCTCAGCTAGCTTGGTGTTCTCCCACCCTCGGATGCTAAAGGGCACGTCGTGACCCGGTCGGACTGATCCCCTGACTGAGACAGGGAGCACCCACCCACGAGACCTTTTCTGGGGTGTACACGGATTGCCGGCCAAATGATTAAGTGCTGAGATGCTGCAGCTGGTCTGCCTCCTTGCTTTGGGTTCCACCGTGGTCCTGGGACAGGTATTATAAATCGATATAGGCCTCCTACCTTCTCTTAATCATTCTACTTGGTAACATTTATATATAGCCTGTGATTGTAGTTTCTTCACCTGAGTTCTGAATAGTTTGTGTAGTTGTTATTATTTTCTCTGTATCCTGCATAATTTTTTCATGATATAGTTGTTTAAGGTCTAGCATAGTTTTGTGTTGTTAATTTGCCAGGTGTTTTGTTAGTCATTTGTATTTTGCATCCTTCTTACTGTATAATTGTTCATTACTCTGCTTCTGCTCTAAACTGCTGGTCCCAAACTTCCCCAGTGTACACAGGGGGAGTGTGGGGGTTTATTTTTCTCTCATCCGACTTTTTCATTCTGCCGCCCACCCGTCTTGGCTAGCAAGGAGGAATGGCTCCCAGCCATTGGTAAATATGCGTTGGGTGGGCTGGTCAGTGCCTATACTGATGTTGAGGAAGTAAAAGGCCAGAAAAGTCCTTGACTTATTATGGCCACCCTCTTGTAGGTCATTACTCCATACTGTTATTTAACTAAAGTATTTTTGTAGGTTGTAAGTGTTTTGCATAGACTTTCATGCTTTATCCTGTTGTTTGGCTGGAGGTGATTTACAGGTGCTTTATATAGACTTTCTTGCTCCACACTGTTACTTGGTTATAAGTGCTTTGCATAGGTTTTTAGCTTTATATTGTCATTTAGTTATAAGGGTTTATTTAGATTTTTGCTTTATGCTGTTAGTTGGTTATAAGTGTCCTATATACGTTTTGCTTCATAATGTTAGTTGATTACAAGTGTTTTTGCATAGATCTCCTTGCTTTACACTGTTAAGTGGTTAAAGGTGTTACTATAAAAGTAATTTTTTTGTTTACTTGAACTGGTGTCCGTCTCATTGGTGGGTGTCGCTGGTCCATCCCAGTCACATCATGAACCCGGGGTTCAACAATTCTTACCCTTCTTGTAAAATGGCTTAAGATTTACAGACTTAACAATCTACTCTATAGTATATTATCAGTAACAGTTGTCATGAGCTCATGGTCCCCACATGCGATGCAGAGAGACAGAAAGAATTGTTTCAGTTTTCTAATTTTGCGTGCTCTCATATGAAAACCTTCTCCCAAATCCTGCTTCTCCTCTTCCATTATCGCCAAAAATGCCCTTTGCTTTATTCCTAATACCCCAACACCAGGATATACTTGGTAATGCCCTCTCCTCTGGGCTCCCCTCTTCTCTATCCAAGTCTAGTCTATCCAAAATGTTCCTGCCAACATCATCTTTCCCTACCACCTATCTGCCCATATCTCCTTTCCCTTCTTGAATGTCTTCATTTTTCAGTCTTCCATACATACCTCAAGCTTTCCTCAATGCCCAAATACCCCAAGAGTATCTGCTTCAATACAGAAACAAACCCCCTCTGAAGACACACCCTTAGTTGTCACCTACCACCCACAGTGGAACCCGTGTAGGATATAATCAAACAGCTACAACCCATGCTCAGTGGATCCCCCCATCCTGAAAGAAATCTTTCCTGACCTCCCACCTCAAGCCTTCCAAGCAAGCATCTCATGAAACAATGTCTTATGCCATTTGCTCTGTATCTGACATATCAGTCCTCATCCTCAAAAGAAACCTGCATAATACCTCCAAAACACAATCTGGAGCAGATCACCCAACCTGGGGAGTAGGCAGGCAGGCTGAGGATGGGTGGGACATCAGAAGACAGCCAAGGCTGAAATTTTTGCCCCCTCCCTTTAGGCTAGGGCTGGAGGCTGCAGCTCCTTTAGCCCTTGCCTTAATCTGACCCTGAGAATAAGATGTATATAAAGAATTTAGAAAGATGCATGTTACGAGCCCTAGGAGTCTAGGTACGTGTTTCTTTTTTAGAAACAGTGCTGAAACATGAAAAAGTATAAATGATCTGCTAAGTGCTATTATATTGCAAGTAAGAAATAATAATATGACAGGTTAGACAATCATAACAAAAAAATCACATAGCAAAAAACTGTAGGTGTAACCAATATAATTACTGGATTTTGACACGTTATGCAAGGAGGTCAGATAAGATAATCATTATGATCTCTTTGGCTATGTCTACACCTAAAATCTTAGTTTGTACTTGCTTGGTCTGAACTAAGTAGTTTGAAGTTAGTTTGAACTAAGTGTGGTTTTTTAGTTCAAACTAACTTTTTTAAAAGCGTGGTTAATTCAAACTAAAAGTTAGTTCGAACCTAGTGCATTTTTTTAGTTCGAACTAACAGTTATATTTCTATATCTTTCCTTCTTCTCTTCCATTTCTATTAGTCTCCCTTCATTTTCTCTCAGGCACGTCCAATGCACCCTCCAAAGGGGTATTTCTTGTCCAGTAAAAAATACATCTGCTCACTGACTCCCATCTTCATCTGGTTATAAACTATTCTTGTATTATATGTGTATTTTCTACAAGCTTTAATTTGTAAGCATGTACTTAACATGGAATTCATTAAAGCAACCTCCAGAATTGCACGTAGCAGGATGCTAACCACCAAGGAATTTCTATAGCTCAATAATGATATTCAAACAAACAGGATACTCTCTTTTTTATAGATGGCACACATTCTACAAAGAAGAAAATTATGAATTGCTCCTATTTTAAACAACTGCCTCTAACAAAACCATGGTTAAAAAGACAGCTGATTTCTGTAAGCAAATAAATTTCAGTACCTCCCTTAAATGGGGCCTGAGTGAATGTGTCCTGCATTTTTTCCTTCATAACTTTTTTTTTTAAAGTTGCCTCCACCTGAGTTACCCAGCCTTGCTGTATTTTCTTAAAAGAGAAGTGAGACTGATTTAAAATCATGTCTCCACATTTCTAGCATTTGAAACAGTAAAGGAAGAAAATAAAACATACGCCCTTCCCCAAGCACATTTCAGGATGCTGCTAAGATCCTTTATACTCTAGTGTTGTAAAAACAGTTTTGTGAAAACAGTCAAAACTTTTCAAGAGAGTCAAAGAATATCTATGAATGTTTCATCTAAATCATTTAATCGTTTTAATCCACAGTCTGACTCATTATTTAGTGGAAGCAATTCCCGTTGTTCAGGAAACACACACCCTGGCACTGGAATGCCTGTGAAGCATGCTGTGAACACCAATTTATATGAAATGTCATCCACGTTGCTCAGACTGCAGTGGATTTTACACAGCAATGCAGACATGGAAGAAATTTAGGTGAGGGGTTCATTGCTATATTTCCTTTCACAAACAGTAAGGTAGCAATTACCTAGTAAAAGGGGAAGAACTGTTAACATAAGGACTGAATGTATGCTTTCTGGACAAGTTTCTTCCTCCTTTGTGTATTTAAACTCACTTGATATCCTTTGGCGACTTTTAGTAGTCCCAATCATCAGTCCAATGACAAGATTTTTAGAATGTGAGCAATAAAAGCATGAATGCTTTAAGATAACTTGGCTTAAACCATCATTCTCTGTTTACACTGCTGGAGAAAATCCCAGTCCTGTTAAAGGCTCAATACCCCCACAAAAGGGCATAATTTACCCAGTTCCAGAGGGTCAGTCCAAATTCCTCGGCTGGGGCTATTCTGAAGGGAGTGGTGTAGGAATGGCCACGCATGGGTGCTGCTTCATGTTCACTGCTGAGGAAGGAGTGTCAGTGCAGAGCTGGTGTGAAGTACACTAAACGGGCCTTCATTCTACAGCAGGGGTTGGCAATCCCCAGCGTGTGTGTCAAACTTAGCATGCGGGGCTATGCACATTGGCGTCCAGGGCTCCTGGCCTTCCAGCGCCGTGACTGCTCTCCCCACTGGCCCTGCTGTGTGCCCCCTGCCCCATTTGGCCTCGTTCCCCATCTGGGGGGCCAGGGTCAGCAGGGAAAAGGAACATGTGGCTCCTGTCCCTTTCTGGCCCTGTCCCCATTGCCTGCTGAGGGTTCGCGGAGTGGGGCTGGCAAACATTGCTGACCCCTGTTCTACTGGGGTTGTTTCCATCATTATCAGTGATGGGCATGGTAGCTTCTGTTCCAACTTTTCTAACACATGGGCACTTCACGCCTTTCTTACTCAGTGACTTCTGGAATCTTAGTGCCAGACTTAGTGGGCCATCCACACTCAGAACAGTGTAATTCAGGAGAGAGGAACAATCCAAGTCCTCGAGGGATCACAGAGGGAATTAAAACTTATGATCCCAAACCTAACTAGCACTGAGAAATTAAACAAAGGTTCACAAAGGAAGCAACGTCTGCCAGTGAACTGTCTGGATAACCTACCACATGGGGCCTTGAGCTCTGCATGTTCAGAAGCCAACAGAACAGAGTAGCAAATTTAAACATACAACATAAGCCTCCTTGTCATTCACAGGAATATAAAATTACTGCTTCTCTGACTGGAGAACAATGAAGTACAGATCACAGGAGCATATGGCAGACAGAGTGCTCCATCTGTAGCAGAACACAGAGATTAATTTCCTAGTATTTCTGTTGCAGAGAGAGTGCAAAGGATAATGGGAAGTGGAGAGCAAAGCAAGAGAAAGAGTGGCTGATTTGAGAGTGCAGAGAAATAGGTAGAAAGCTAGACTGAAAGAAGCACTCAAAAATATACTTAAGGGAACAATGGTAAACTGGCACAGGTGTGGACCAGATGACCTAATAGGGCTTTTCCATTTTTAATTTCTTTCCGATTCTATTAAAAACCAAAGATGGTAAAACAATGTGTTCCTCATTTTCTTCCTCTTTTCTTTTTGTTTTTGAACTGAACTTTATGTTCATCAGGAGACAACACTACAACACACTTTCCTGTAAGAGCAATCAAGAAACAAAACCTTTTTTCAAAAAAAGCTGCCACTTTAGAGGAGTTATTTTGCTTCCACTGTGTGTATTGATCTAGTGTAAGTGCATGTGAATTACTGTAGACCTGTCTCCTTGCTCCAGGCACAGGGAAAAAAAGAAAGACAGGTTCTAACAATGTGGGTGCTGTTACCAGAGTAACATTAAGAATTAGAAATGATCCAAATCTTTATGTCTTTTTTTTAGGCTAAACTCCCAGTTGACTCCAATGCAAAAAGGAATGCACAAAACAAGGCAAGAAAGGATCTCAGGATTTGGTTCAAATAAAAATAAACACAGGAAATGATGTAATCATAATAGAAGTAGCGTGGACAGATGGATTGAGCATGGAACTGGGAACCAGAGATGGCTGATACCTAAGGTGGTTCTTCCACTGAATTCAAGTGTGGCTCTGGGAAAATTACTCAACCTTCCTTTCTAGGTTTCTACACCTACTCAAGTACTATTTACTCCACAGATATGGTGCAAGGATTAGTTAACTTTTTTTACAGACTCAATAGATGCTAATTCATCACTGTAATAATTAGTTCCCAGAAGTCACTGGAAGAATTATATTTAAATGGCAACTGATTATAACAACATTATTTTTGGATTAAATTACTACTCTATATTTTAAATTATATTATTATTATAATTAGACCCCCAGAAAACACTGGAGGGAGCATACATATAAATGAGGAACTAACTGTAAAAAAAATATTACAGTCATAATACTTTATTATAATTAGCTCCTATTTAAATATACTTCCCCAATGTATTCTGGAAGCTAATATGCATATTCTACATATAGGAATATCAAAATGTGGGCTTTTCTATATATATGTAGCAAAAATAACTTCTCTCAACACAAGGCTAAATCCTCTTCATATTGTAAAATTTCCTAATGATAATGGTTGTGTGCCTGCTACTGAGGTTAAATGCTTTAATATCTAACTTAGAGGGTGGATGGGGTCATCAGAGGCTTCAGACATACAGATGAAAGCTCACTCTAACCAGGCAAGTTAAAATCAGCACAGTAGTTGCTGCTATACGGGGTCGCGGCTGATCTGGGAAGAGACCCAAATCTTGGAATCTACAGGAAACCTAAATTAAACCCACATTTTAATCCTATCTCTACGTGACTCTTTCTGAATTCTGAAACCATCCCTTGTGGGAAACACAGCTGGTGAAGTATTTAACTGGGATGTCGTCAGCCAGATTCTTAAAGGCTTTTTAAGAAGTTGACACTTCACTGGATGAGACCGTGCCTTTCAGTTTTGTTTTTACAGACAGCAAACTCAACATGCTTTCTTACCAGATGATGGCACTCTACCCTATTGCAATTGAGCTCTTCCCAGTGTGCAACACTACAACACATTGGCTACACTGACATATCTGTGAACAAGACAGGACATAAACGCTACCTACTAATCTGTACCTCTTCTGCTGGTGCAGAGACCAGTGGTCTGGCTGGAAAGAGAGAAATGAGAGCAAAATAAAAATTGCAGATTCTATCTTTTGAATCTCATTATTTTAAGTAACAATTTATAAACAAATATAATAACTGGTTCTGATCCAGGGACTGTTTCTTTCCGATCATGAAATGGAAGAAAGATGTGAGGCTTAAATCTACAATGCAGTGATATCACTGGAGATTTGGAGGCTGTAAAAAAAAAGCTTTTCTGTGGATCCTCCTTATGTCTCTGGAAGTGAGGCTGTTAATATTAATATATATATAAATAAAAACCACTATACTCACCAACTTATATGGGTTATCAACAATACCAGAAGCCCATATTCTCAAAAAGATGTAGCAATATGCATAAATAGGAACACAACTGCACACCTAATTTGCATACTCAGTTACCTGAGTGGCAGATCATATAGCAACCTGATTGTACTTATGAAGTTTTTGAAGAATGGGCTTTTGGATTGTTAAAACCAAAAGTATTTTAGAGCTCTGATTTACATCTCAGCACTGATGTTGTCTGTCTCCTTCTTTACAATGCAAGTCAGTAGGAAGCAAAGTACAGAAGTGTGTGTAGCCTAGACATTGGGATGATTTTTCCTTTTAAATTTTCTTGAACACATAGTGTGACAGCAAAGCAGAATTTAAACCACCCATAACCAACACCTGAATGAAACTCTGCACAGAGTAGTGTGTAGTGGTTCAGTGCCTTTAATGTGAGTGAAAGCCTTCTAGGAGAGCTCCAAGTTTTAAGCCATGGAAATCCACAGCTCTGTCCTCTCCTTACCCCTCAGAGATGGTTCTTCATTTGAGACTGAACTGTGCTAGAACATGCTGAAGCAGGAATAATTCAAAACTGAAATTCAGCTGTCAGAATGAAAGGGCTGTACTTTTTGGAGGTTTGAGTTGAGTGATTTTACATTTTAACAGCACTAAGATCATGGTTCAGATTTGATCATTTCTTTGGGTCTTCTAGCTATGAAGTTCAGTGGGGCTTACTTCCAAAACTACCAAAGCCCAGAGGGGCAATGCAGTCCCAGTGGCTAAGGAGATGTCCTAGAGACCCAGACCTAGATTTTATTTTGGGACCTGGCATTGATTTGTGAGGTGATCTTGGGCAAATCCCTTCCCCTCTGTGTTTGTCTCACTTCCTCTCCCCTCCTTTGTCTGTCAAGTCTTTTTAGAGACCATACTATTCAGACCAAGGACCATTCTTTCACTATTTATGGTGCTTCCCTGATATTGGCTGGGACCGCCTGCCATTACCCTAATGCAAAGAAGCAAACATACTAATGCCTACAGATCTGCAACATAATCTGGGCTGTTGAGTTAACAATTTGAAACAATTACACAAACGATTCCTACCCCCCCCCCCAACACAGTCAAACCACAAGATGATCCTTCTCTGTCACCAGCAATACTTTGGTGCATCTCCACTGACTTAAACTGAATTTAAACTGGTAGTGAAAGGAGAACAAGGTTCATAGTCTCCCCAGAAAAGACCTACCATTGCACAACATGGACCTGATTCATTCCTGGTATAACCCTGCTGGTTCCACTGGAATTATACAAGGGGTGACTTTGGCCCCAAGAGATCTCTGATGTGGCATATGTCAGATGAAGAACTGAGAGCACAACTCCCTCTTGCAAAATGCTATAAGGTAAAGTTGCTTCCAGGCAGTTAAAACTGCCCACATACACCCACAAGTTGCAATGCTCATTACCTGTGCTCGATGCTCTCCAACTGCAAACTGTATCACAGCAATGCCTGGGTTATGGCTCTCTTCAATCCTCTCCACTGTGCTGGAGTCAATTTTCAGGTCATTGCTAATTTCTGCACTCTGTATAAAGTCTTCTGTTTTTAAGTCCTCTACCTTCTTCAGCTCCCCATTGGCCAATTGAATGATTGACCCTTTCATGAAGTAAGGAGGCAGTGTAGGAGGAGCTGTGGTTGGAGAAGCTACAGACTGCACCACTGGGAGGTGGATCTGGGCCTGCACCACCGCTGCCTGGTAGGCTGGCTGGGTTACTAGTGACTCAGCACTGAAATTCTCACTCTTAGGAATGGCGGTAGTGACAAATGTATGAGGCACTGCTGCAAACTGGGGAGATGAAGTGACTATAGCAGGTGCTACTCCTGATGATTCAACGTCTGCATTGCCAACTGGTATAAGCAGGGGCTGGGTGCCAGGGATCACCAGATGCGGTGGCAGGTTTCCAGGGTAACCAATTGCTTGCTGCTGACCGCTCAGATAACCGATTACCGGTGGCTGGGTCCCGGCGTAGAAGGCTGTGGCAGGCAGCCCAACAGGGAGTTGCTCTGAGACGCTGTGGGTGGTCTGAATGACAGTGTGGGGGGACAGAGTGGCGACCGCTTTCACCCCCTCATGGCCCAGAGTCTGCTGTGGAGATAAAGCATAGGACCGGTGCTTTCCTAAATGCAGGTTTCCCTTGTCATTGAGGACTGAGGGTGGGGTGTCTCTGTTTGTGGCCTGCTGTACCTCCATATCTGTAATAGGTGTGCTGCTGTTAGGTACAACCATAACGGAGGACCGAACGCCTGAGGAATCCCGTGTGCTGTACTCGGCAGGACTTGAGTGCACCACCACGTGCCTGGTCTCGTAATGATGGGGAGCTGATTTATTGCCTGCTTTGACTAGACTCACATCCCCAGAGGGCGAGATGCCATACCTCCTGCTTTTCTCTATCTCCCCATTCAGTATCTCCTTAGCCTGCATTGCCTGCAGTCTGCTGCCCTCGGCTTTCTTGGTAGGATCTCTTGTGACAAAGTGGCCTCCGGAGTCTGAGTACTGCACCACCACTTGGGAAGAGGGGCCGAGGGTCAGGGTGTGTGGAATCGTCGTTTGGTGGGGATGCAAATGGACTGGGATAGTTGGAGGAGATGTGTTTCTGACCCCACTCTGGGGAGAGCTGGAAATGTGGACATACTGGTTTTGCTGGCTAGGTGGAGGAGACCCCGCTGCAATCAATCCAGGTGTCCTGACTAGATGCTGCTCAACTTTGTGCCCCTGCTGACTTAAGCTGCTCATGCTAGCCAGCAAAGTGGAATAAGCCTCCAGCTGGGAACGCTGGGATGGAGTGGTCACGACAGCGGTGGCAGAGGCTGCTGCGCAAGTCGCAGAATTGGCTGTCGGGGAAATCAACTGGGAGGGGATGAATCCGGTGTATGGTCCACTGTACTGGGGCCCAACAAATTGGAAAGTGGGCTGCAGGTGTGTGTACTGCACAGGGGATACAGGCGTCCCTGACTGTGAGAGTGCGGGCGAGTACACTGTGGGAAGGGTTGTTGAGGCTGGAACAGACCTGGGAGCACTTGGAGGGGAATAGTCCATTCCTGTAGACGATGCTTTCTGTAAACCCTGCTGTAAACCAATCTCCACTGAAGTTCCTCCAGGCCTGTGTCTTCCCCCCATGCTGCTCTGGCTGCTGGATGTACTGGAAAGCCATGTCAAGTTGTCTGTGCGATGGTTTTCGTTTGGCAGGACCACTGGCTTCACTTCAGAGGGCAGGCTGGTGGCGGGGATTTCTCTCTTTTTGGGTGGCAGACATTCGTTACTCCTCTCTTGGTTGGATTTCATCTTTTGCCGTCCCCCCTCCACTGTTCTTGCTTCACTGTCTGGATGGTTCTGATTTCAGCCTGGTAAATGGAAAGTCACATTTGATTTCTGAAGGGGATCCAGTGACTTCATGAGGAATCATCTCCCTGTAAGCACAATCTGCCAACAGTTGCTCTGGATTCTGGAACAAGAAAGAAGGAAAACGGGAAATCAGACTATTAGCATAGGCAGAAAATAAACTGTCTACAAAATTAAGACCAAACCTTTAATGCTGCATGCACTCTGAGGACCTCTTTATCGCGACATTGTACAAGCAACTAAGCACTGGACATGTCAGTTAACATGTCATGAAAATTATTAAGACATTAGACAAATCAAAATTCAAAAGTACAGCAGTTAACCATGGTAACTTATTTCTTAACACCTTGAGGATCCTTCTTTCTTCCTCTGTTAAAAAGCCTTCTGCTTTCAAAATATATATTTCATTCACCTTCACTCTCGCCTCCAACCTCTGCAAATGATTGTATGATTCCACCACAGTGTGTTGTACAGCATGGGATTACTGCATTATCTCATGCACTACAGAACAGGGAGATCTGAAGGCCACACATGGAAATTATTTACATTAGCAACAAAAAGCTGTTAGTGCATAAGGAAGGTGTGTTACTTCTGAACTCTTAGGCCCCTGAATCACCAATAGTGACTTCATTTCACTTTGGCCTGCACATCAAACACAGCAACTACCTTTTTTCTCTCTCTCTGCATGCCACAGCTCCTGAAGAGACACAAGCGCTCTTCATCTACTAGTCTGGCAATAAACCTCAGCCAAGCCATTTATTTACAGCAGTAGCATAAAGCCAAAGATGGCTGGGAGCCAGATTTTTCATGAGATTTCTGATGCTTTACAAACTCTCTCTGTTATCAGCCATTCACAGGAAAGTAACCATATAGATCTTTCCTCTGGAAAATGATTGGTTGTTGCCTATCTGCCTGCACAGGTTAAATGTTCCTATGAGTTTAAAACAACACACCATGTTGATGACCCTCAATGTAGCTCCTACTGGATCATATTCCCTTGTTTCTTAGCAACCAATGAACTAAGAGACACAGCTGCTGTATGTAACAAACAGATTTCCACTAGTGCAGTAGCAGAACATTTACAAACTCAATGGGAATTGCTCTCTAACAAGAAGCAGATTAAATATTCCTCCTAGGAGGCCACAGCTTGAGTGAAGATTTCATAGCTAAGAAGCAGAGCTGCAAAGTTCAGATCAGAATTTGGATCTCAATGTTCCCAAAGTTCAGAGATGTTTGAATTAGCCCCTCCAGTTAAGAGAGAATGGAGGCCATCAGCACGCGGATGTCAATCTGAACTTCACACATGTTGTATGCAGGATGTGGGGTTCTGATTTGCGCCCATCTTGAGAGCAGAGATAACAGGAATCTAGAGGCTTGTGATTTAATATAGGGTTTAAACAAAATGTCATCTCCTTCCTCTGCCTTACTTAGCTAGAAGCAAAGTAAGCTGTTTTTGCCATCCTTGATACAGGAAATGAACTCTCTAATTCTTTCATTACCTGTTCAAGAAAATACTCCACAATTTGTTACTCTGCTAGACATTAAAAATCATGCACTGAACAGAGCCATTATTTATGCAAAACAAAGGAGAAGTCCTGTGGCACTTTCAGAGACTAAATTTGTTAGTCTTTAAAAGTGCCACAGGACTCCCTGTTTGTTTTGCAGAAATAGATTAACAAGGCTATCCCTCTGGAACTGTATTTATGGTTTATTACAACAATTTGTAACCCACTAATCTCTTTTTGTCTTACAACTTTAGAAGTGTTAAGGGGCTACTCTACCTTGAATTGTCCCTATGAGCTAACCATATGTCATGAGTGTGCTAACTACATATGCTAAGTTTAGCTAAACCATCTGTTCCACCATGCATTGTGCTGTGAGGCTTGGAATACCCTTCCCAGACCTGCAGAAGAGCTCTGTGTGGCTAAAAAAGCTTGTTCAGCTCACCAACAGAAGTTGGTCCAATAAAACATATTATCTCACCCACCTTGTCTCGCTAAAGAGAACACTGTCACACACCAGTTTAGTCCCTTACTTATTTTTATAGTCACAATATTGCCTCCTCCATATATTCTGAACTCCAGTTTTACTTTGTTTCATAATTAAAAATTTACAGAAAATGAAACTCTTCTCATGCCCTTCCAGTCATTGCTTGTTATCTGTACTGCTCTTTTTTTTTAAAGAAAGGCAAGGGTGGGTGTTCAGAAATCTTATGCCTCACACTGAGAACTTTTAACAAGAATAGCAGTTCTTACAAGGAAGAAACACAAAGTGAGAAGATTGCTTAGTGGAAATTGATGATATAACAGACACTAAATGTGAACACTATGTATCAGTAATAATAGTTGTTTTATCTTATGGCAAATAATTCTCTTTTTTAGCCCTTTACCCATGTTGCGTTGGTTCTAGTACAAGGCATGAAACAATAAACCTGTTGTATGCCTCTTGCATAGTATTTTGGACACATGGCAGAAAGATTAAACCTACTTTAAGGCCATCATTTGGATTTATGGCCACAAATTGAAGCTGCCTTCAAGATACAACAATCTTATGGGGAAACCTTTAGGTATTTTATGGTCTGGAGCAGTCTCCTTTTGAACTTGATCATTCTCTTTCTGAAAATGTTCCAAAGAGAAAATAAACTAGCCCCCTACATAAATACCATCTGTTGTGTTTCTTCATTGCTGCTTCTATAGCAAATATTAACTAGTGCTAGATAGGATTAAATTGACACCGGCTGGTGAACAAGTTATTTGCAGATATTAGATTTCTTAAACAAAAGCAGCTATATTAAGTGCAGTTCTACGTCAAACCCAAGCAAAAATACCACCCTGAGGGACAGCGTGGTCTCTAGTGCTTATGAGCAGGGAATGGAAGTCAGGCCTTCTGGGTTTTATTCCAAACTGAGTGCTGATGGACTTGCTGAGAGAACATGGGTGAATCACTTAAAAAGTTTATGTCTCAATTTGCCCATCTGAAAAACAAGCATATTACAACAGTCCTGTGAGGCATTATTAATGCTTGAAATCTCTTTAAGACCTTGAGCTTTTTTCCTACATAATTACAATGGTGATGACGACGACTTTGGGCAGTAAAGGAGAAAACCTGAAGGAAGAAAAAAATGTCTTCTAAGCAATGATATTAATGAATGAAAGTTTTATTAAAGACTACGCAAAAGCTTTAAAAAAATGATTTCTTGAAAGTCTCTTTTCAGAAACAGTTCCATGCACAATACCAGCTGATCTGCCTAGTAATTTGCCAGTGAGCCAGGGAAATCTGTTACTACTGTGACTCAGAAGGAATTTTAGCAAGACAAGGACAGGCAAGAGTCCACCGCCCCTTTATTTGTACTGTTGTTATCGTTATTCATAACAGTTGCTCACTCTGTTTTGGCAACAGCTAAAATGATAATATTACATTGGACTTAACAGATTTTTATTTTTAATTTCAGCTAAAAATAAAATTGCCAAGCAACATTTGCGCAGTCACTGTTAGTTAACTTTAGCTCACTGTAGTGTTCTATCCTAGGCATCAAATTTTGGCACAAAGCTGGAGCTCTCCTTGGTTCAGGAAGCTGCACTGAGGTACTGGAATGGAACCTGTTTTATACGTCTGGAACTCAGGGAGTTGACCGGATTGGCTTATCCTTTGACTTGTTCTAGAGATGGGCCTGTACCAACCCCAGAGATCCAAACACATCTGAATTCAAGGTAAAGTTTGGATTCAGACCTGAAACTGATAACTCACCCTTCCGTCTACAGATGTAAAACCTCAGACCTAAATATACCTCAGATTTGCGGAAGCCTATATATGGAAAAGACACGGTTGAACTCTCATGAACCCCAGAGCTAGATGTTCCAGAACTTGCCAGCTCAAATCTGTTGTAGGCAGAATTATACATACCCCAGCGTAGTTTCACTTTGGAGGACTCTGTGGAAAGGTTTTGTTCTGCTTCCCCCTATCTTGGTTTGTGAGCAGAGTGACCAGACTGAAACAGTAAAATTACTGGGACACATGGGGTGGATGGTGGGACCCAGTGTCTGATTGGATGCTACTTGTCCTGTCACTCAGAGAAAAATTCAGTTCCTAGCTGCCACAGCAGCTGAGAGCTGGAGGGGCTGGGAGCTCTGGGCTCCCCTGTATTGACTAGGAACTTAATTATTACCTGAGTATAAGGACAAATGCTGTCCCGATCATACATCGATTGAGATGTGGGATAAAGGATTAAATATTGGGACAGTCCCAGTTTTATGGGGACATCTGCTCACTCTGGTTTTGAGTTTGAGTAAGCCCCTGAAGCTCAAAACAAAACTCATTAAAAATAGACAATTATAAACACCTTTTGCAATGAATTTATGCAAAACCATGGATTTCTGATTATGAAGGAAAAACATAAAAGAGCCCTAAGTTATACAAAAAGTTCCGGAGTCTTAGCAAACCTTTGTGATTAACCTTGTGTTGAGTTTGTAATGAAATCTGAAACTTGATGAATTTCACATGGGTTCGTGGCGTTGTTTTGTTTTTTGCAGGTATTTCATACAATTTTGCTCTAGAACAGTGGTAACTAAGGGGTTTCCCATAATATCCAGATTCTGGAGATGGAGGACAAACAAGCTAATGGAGTAAACAAAATATCACCAGAAAGCAGATCTCAAATTAGGTTGTGTATACTGGCCAAAATTCTCAAGTCTGAGTACTTAAAGTTAAGCCACATCTACACTAAGGAGCTTACAAGGGCTCAGCTGTACCAATTGCTTGTGTAGCTGCTTGACAACAACAAAAGAATCCCTCCCACAAACACAGCATTACGCACAAAGCCATTTATGCTGGTGAAATTTTTGTTGCTCTGCATTATGGGCTTTTTTACGTCAGTTTTTCTGATACAACTGGTAACGTAGATGTGGCCTTCATCTTCTAACTCTTATTGTACAGACAAGTGCCAGAATATTCAGAAATGCCAGGTACTGACTGAAATCAAAGTCAGCCCCCTTGTATTTAGATGTTTCCAATGTAGTTGTAAGCTTTGGCCTAATATTTTAAGTATAATTTGAGTTACAACATAAAGGATAGAATGGGGACTGTTTGGGCAAAGTAAAAAGGGGGTGCCAGAGCAAAAAAATCTACCCAAAAGAATGAGGTAGAAGATGAAGTTAATTCATTCTTCACTTGGTCTCCTAGAATCAGGTTCCCATTTTGATTGCATTCCTAGGTGTGGCTTCATTTAATATCTACTCTTTACACATTTACTTTGCTGGATTGTAAACCATTCCCCATGACTCCTAGATTTCCTTTTCTTGCAAACTTGAGCATTTCCAGTCACAATTTACAGGATGAGTAAAACAGCAGTAAATATTAAATGATCATCAGTTTGTGTGTGTGAGAGAGAGGCTGAGGAAAGAAAGGAGACAGAGAAGATTGGCAACAACAGCTGAACGCTGATATCCCTGGCAGCTAGTACCCATGGAACATTGCTGAAGTGTCTGGGTAGCCACTGTCCACTGGCGACCTGCCCACACTCAAATTCTTGGAAAGGCTAAAGGTGGAAAAATAATCATTTGGAGGAGTCCCCATCTTACTCTGTGTAGGTCCCAAAGGGATTAGTTGCTAGGGCTCAGAACATGGATTTCCATGAAAAATTACGATCTGTTTCTGCAGAGGCCTAAATACATTTGTGTCCCAGGATGGTATTTTCATATTTATTTTTCTAATATAGTTAAAGCTCATGAAAAGAGCCTGCCTGAGATCTCTGGAGACCAAAATCCTTTCTATATCCGTATAGTAGGTACACCCAAATGCAGTAATAACAGTGCAAGCTTCCCTTAATGCCTTGACCATATGCCTTAACCCTGACACAAGAAATCACCTCTGTGGGTCAGAAGGGAGTTCAGACTGCATGAGACAGGTTCTTTAAAGTATTTAGGTGATTAAGGGTACAGATAAATGCCTAGTGGGGTTTTCAACTCCCATTAGGAAGTAGCCCCCTTGGCCCTTTAGAAAATCCTACTAGTCTCCTACCTGCATCTTTATGGATCTACTTATCTTCACACATGCAGCACCCTGTCCAATCTACCACTGGTCTTTCTGCTGAGACTATTAACAAGGATATCAGTTAGTACCAGCCTTACACACTAGAAACAAAGACCACACACTCATTTCATATAGGTCACAGAACAGTCAACAGAAAGGAACAATGTTCAATCTTCAACCCAGACTGTACTCAAACCAGACCTTGCGACCCTGATCCTGATAGTACATGTGTTATTACCAGGTATTCATATTTCATTTTCCCACTCAAGCCATAACTGGAAGCTGCAGCCATCTATCAAGTTGATACACAATGCTCTGCCTGCTGCCAGTCACCATGCTCTATCAGTCAAGTACACATCAACTTAATTTGATACCACTTAATAACTGAACACTGAAAAGACAGACCCTGGAATCAAAGTATAGCATAGCACACCTTTGCCATGGCATGCTAAGTGCAACCTTGGAATTATCTGCATATCCCAGAATTATTGTCCATAGCACCTATTAAAGCAAGGCTTGATCCAGTAAAATATCAAGCACTCTCCCTGAAGTCAACAAGAGAAAAGGGCACACAGAACCCTGTTTCAGATGCTTCACAGCCTGCAGGATTGGATTTGTGTGAACCAAAAGATGGCCCAGTTGTGGATGACTCTTCAGTTCTATTCTGAGTCTCGGACCTCCATGCCAGCTTTTCCCAGACTCTACACACCAACTTTAGCAGCTACACATTCACTGTTCCAACTGCTATAGATTTCATTAGCTTTCCCATGTGTAACTTACTGTTGATCAATAAGAGCGACGCAAGTTTATGATCCAATCCTACCAGTATCACAGTTCTCTGGCAAATTTCCCAGGAGGGCCAGCTGCAGCAATCCACAAACGAGAAACATAAAAATAAAGTCCTCTAACGAAATTTGAAGATCTCTTCCACAACTAAAGGATTCCTGATCAACACTGGATTTGTGTGAAATTATCCACTGCAATGTTGGCACACAGTACAATTTTGAGAAGCCACCACAGCGAATTGGTACCATTTTTGCTGAGCAAGCAACAATTTTTTCCTCCATCAGATCAGATACCCGGCACACAACATAAAAAGAAACTGATATAAGCAGACTGTAGGCAAGAGAGCATTGGAAGTGAGCTGTCCAGTAGCTCATTTCTGCTTCAATATTTTATGATGTATGTGGTGGGAGGGGCAAGGTCAGAGTTGAGACTAGCTCATGATTTAGGGAACAAAATCACTACAGGGCATGAGCAGCAGCAGTACATTCAGGACAGTGGACTGCTATGTGTTTTAATTATATTAAATTATTATATGACATTTATGTGTGTGTCACAGAAAGAGATTATTTAGAAAACAAAGTGAACGCAAGAAAATACTGTCACAGGATAACAATCTGTTCCTGTTACCTAAATGCTGAATTTGTTGAGGCAATAGTGAGATTTTTATTTTCTAAGCTGTGCACATTTATCCTCTGGCACAGTTCTACTACAATTATTTAGTTATGTAGACTTAATTATTTTATGTGATGGATGTTGGAGAGCTGCACGAGGAGTGGCAGTTACTCACTGTGATTCTGTTAACCTGTTGCATTATGATTAATTTAGAGTTGGATTTAATTTTCAAAAGTCTGCAGCCCTCCCAAGTCATTTTATCTGGGCATTACTACATAGACGCCAGTACCTTTGCACACAAGGAAAAGATGCTTTCTTTTCAGAATCCAAATAATCATGCAACGAGTTTTGAAGGCAGCAACAAAAAAACCACACCTACCTGCACATAGATTTAGACATGCAGTCAGATGTCTATTGCACAGTAATGTTAGGGCTTGAATACACTGATGCTTATGCTGGCAAAAATTTTGTTGCTTCAGGAGTGTGAAAAAAAATCCTGATGAGTGACATAAATCTTGTTGGCATAAGCACTTGTGCAGCCTCATTATGTCACTGAGAGAGAGCTCATCTGCTAATATAATAAATCATCTAAAGAGGGGTGGAATGTTTTTTTCATACCCCTGAGCAACAAAAGTTTTGCTGGCATAAACACCAATGCAGACAAGTCCTTATACTGCCAATTTCAAACATTATTAGCATGGATTCTTAGCTGAACATTCTCTGATTATGTAATCTCACACCTCTGATGTTGGAGCCCTTCACAAATGTAAATGTTCCCTTCTAGAATGTTTTGCACTAACCTGTTGTTCTCTGCACACAGGATGAGTAGGCAGGTTGTGAACTTTGCAAGGGAATGTGTTCTCTCGCAAAGCCGAATCACTCCACAGCAAATGCTGTGAACTATGGTCTGCAGTAATGTCTGTGTTGGCTATGCTCCTCTCTAGTTCACAGGAGCCATCTTCAGTGTAGTCCCCAGAAATTCCCTGCAAATTTCAGCCTATGTCTACATCTATTTTTTCAGTTCAGATCTGCTAGCCCAAACTAAAAAAGTCTGAGGTTAGCTAACCTCAGGCTAGTTTGGACTAACCACGGCTTTTTAGTTCGAAATAGCCGTGTCCTAGTTTGACCTAACTTTTTAGTTTGAACTAGGACGCGCGGCTAGTTCGAACTAATGGCATAGTTCAAACTTTTTTAGTTCAAACTAAGTGCTTAGTCCAGACTAAGCAGGTGAACATATTAGTTTGGACTAAGCTTTGCCTAGTTCAAACTAAGAAATTTCTTAGTCTGAACTAGGCAAAGCCTAGTGTAGACATGGGCTAAATTAGTCCGGACTAATTCACTAGTGCAGACATAGCTTTAGAATACTGGCCAATCCCAGGCATCCAAAAATCATGATTCAAGTCCCTCCAAAACATGACCTTGGTTAAAAATCAGTAGATTTTTAAAAAATGATATATTTTAGGTCTTTTTATTCACTTTCCTGTGTTTGACCCTTTAAGTGATCTCACTCTCCTGTTTTTCCCTGCAACCATAAGGCCTAAAAACCTGTTTTTAGTTTCAAATGAAAGCTAAGATTCCCACATAATCATCTGACTCCAGGAACTGAAGCTTTGAAAAACAACACTAAATATTGTGAGACTTGTGATAAAATTGTGAGACCTGGCAATACCAATGGGGATACAAACTCAAAAGCTGTCCCACCCTCTGAAGAACAAAGGAGCATGATTTGTCAGTTAGTAAAGGCCTCAGTGTAAGCTTTTTGGGGTAGAGACTACGTCTAACTATGTAAACCGCCTACCACACCCTCCACAAACTATTATAACCCAAAGAACAACTAGCTACCTACACATATGGCTTCCCACTAAATAGTAAACTTACAAAGTTTCCCACTGTATAGTAAATAGAGAAATAGATACTGAACATCCACTAGTTCTCCCAGGGTAAATATCTATAGTTTTAAATTGAGAATGCCAAAGTTATTAAACTAGGATCCAGATGGTGAAACTTAGGTTGTTTGGATATGGAGTTCTAGTTCTGGCTCTTCATGATTTATAAGCAAACATGAGGTTGTGCTAAATGACATTGTGAGAAAAACACTCACATGAAAGATTATAATAATAAGCACCCACGTATGGATTTTGTAGTGCAGCATCACTGCACACACAACATTTACAAGCACCTATTACCAAACTGCACCCACTTCTGTCTTTAATAAATTCAACTCATTACATGAAACACAAGCAAATCTTCTGAAACTGCCATAAAGCTCGTGAAGTATATTCATGCTAGTGACTGCAATGCACTAGGGTCCAGGTCACTGTCAATGTCGGAGTTTGTTCTACAGTTCATTCCAGTACACCTTTCAGCAAGGAGCACCACCCATATAAAGGTGCCCTCAGTGGGGTCTCTCATGTTCAGCTGTTTTAGGGGCTGCCTTCCTTCTATTCCCAAGCATAATGAAATCTCAAGCTACAGGGTGGAAACTGATTGTCATATAGGTCAGTAAGGAATTGTTCAGCCTAGCTACAGTGCTGTGTAATTGGACAGATGCAGTGTGTGGTTTTGTTTAGGCTTTCCTTTAAAGCATTTGGCATTGGCCATTGCCAAAGGCAGGATACCAGACTTGATGAACCAATGGTCTGATCTGGCATGACAAATCTCCTGCTACTATGCTTCTAAGCCTGCAGTGACAAACTCATTTACTATGCTGGGCAAGATTTGACACAAATGTACGTACCTCAAGTGGGCTGTACATAACATAAATCAAAATACCATGGCACTCTCACAGCATTGCGGAGTGATGTGTGTGTAAAACTGTGCTTTGTGATACCTCTCTGTCTCTGTTAGGAAGAGAGTGTGGTCCTGTCTAGTGCAGTCACAGGCTGATGAAAGAGGGCCTAATGTTTAACAGTCTGGGCTAAACCAACCCTCCTGGGGCACTTCAGCAGGTTAAATGAGTGAACAAAATTAATTTCCAAAAATGTAATAGCAGAAATGACTTTGTTGATGCTTTTTATTTAAATAAAACATACGCAGATACAATGGGAGATGCTTACACAATTTTCCACTGAAATTTCCCATGGCTGACTAAAACTGTTGTGATACCTAGTCTTCACACAATGCAGAAACTGTCAAACCTACACACATGTGCAACACACACACGTGTTGTGTCATTCCACATGCAATTCATGCATGAACATGTTTATCAATGAGTCTTCTTTTTTTAAAAAAAACCTATACACATATGGTACAACAAGCATTAAAAAACTCGGGCCTGATTCTCTGAGGAGATGAGTACCCACAACTCCCATCAAAATCAACAAGAACTGTGGGCATCTGGCATTTTCTTCTCAGGCCGCTAGCTTGTGGCACAATTAAAAAACCAATTTGAGGCTTCCAATTTATACAGAACAGCAGAGGTTTTTCTGAATAAGTTGGGACAGAAAAAGTACTGTCTGAGGGGGAGGTTTTCAAAGGCACAAAGAAGAATTAGATGTCAATATCTTTCAATGGAAGATAAACAACTGCCTGCCCTCGATCTACTTGAACAGTCCACTTAAATATTTATTAATGAGTAATGAGCAGTCCTCTAACAATCTCACTTACTTTGGTGTAAGGGAAGAATCAGTTAATTTGACCTTTTTTGGGTAATTTTGTAAAGAGCTAAATGAGTACTAACAATTCACTAAAATGCATACAAAATCACCCAGTGTGGTTTGAGGCCCCTGATTATTTAGGCCCTGATGAACCAAAGCTCTCCAATTTAAGCAGACAAGAAAATGCTCTGCTGAGTCAGGGCCATTGACAGATTTTACTGGCAAAAATTTTAAATGCAGGCCAGGGCCCTTACTATGGCAGGGACAACGGGGCTTTGCCCCGGGTGCCCTGGAGCAGCTCCACTGAGCCACTCTATCAAAGGGTGTGTTCCACGCCCCTCGCTCCAGGCGCCGATCATTGTAAGGGGTGCGTTCCAAGTGGAATGTGCCCCAGGTGCCAAAATGCATAGTTACGGCTCTGATGAAGGCAAGTCTGCAGACCCCAGCATACACAGCTGGGCTTTGCTGGTGTCATAGAAGGTTTTTCGTGGTGACCTGAAGTTTCCCCACCCGTTCATTTTATTGAACAAGTCAGTTAAACTTGGCAAATTCCAAAGGGGCAGCTGTGTTAGTCTAGTTCAGTAAAACAAACCAGGAGTCCTGTGGCACTTAAAGATTAACAAATTTGACTTGTTTGTTTTAGTTAAATTTGGTTGTGCCTTAAAGAAAGCTCTCACTAATTCTGCCCCAATCCTGGCCCTGTGCATAGTGGTGCACGTGATCAGAGGAGCCAGTTATGTTCTGAGGTGTGTGTGTGTTTGACTAAACTATTTAGCAGGCCCACCCTAAACAGCTTAGCTTGGCTCTGCTACCCGTCCACTAGACAATATGATTAGGTAGTTATTCCTGACTCATACTTTGCGGAGGGTCTCCCATTTCATGGCCAGTATTACAGGCAGACAAGATGAGTCAAATTCATCATTAGTATAACTTCACTGAAGCCAACAGACACAGCTAGGGTGAAATTTTCCCTCTACTGTTTCATCCAAATACAAAGTTAGAGAATCAATTAAAACAAAATGAAATAATGGGAGTTTATGATAATGCAGCATCCGATGCAGTCACAGAGTTCATTTGCCATTAAATAGAAGCATTCCAACCAACAGCACAACTCACCAGAGTCCCTCTCAAATGAGAGATATTCACAAATGAACATGTCTTAACATGGAGTGCCAGGAGCCTGCTTTTAAATAACTACTAAAATTATATACCAGCCAGGACTGCCAGAGTGAATTTATATTAAAATCCAATCAAAACATTGCAGGGAAACGGGAAGCAGCTTCTCTTTAAAATGAATACCTTCTGTTTTACCTGGAACAGTGAAAATAGAAAAATCACAGAAATCCAGTAAAGATAGAGGATTTCTGGTTTTGGGTTTTCTTTCTTTCTTTCTCTTTCTCTCTCTCTCTTTTTTTTTTTTTTTGTAAGGAAAGTGGATTGTACTTTTTTTTAAAATTAAAAACAATATTGGGGCAAAGGAGCCAGTAAGTCACAGCTGGGAAACTGACTGGCCTTTTTGTAAAACTGTTTAAGTGGCAAGCTTGTTTTCTCACCGCAGTGACCACCTGTGGGAGAGCGAGTCTCTTACCAATCTGCCACTTGAATTAAAACAAGCCACTTCCAAAGACTGGTGAAATGGACAAAGGGACGACTAGCTACCTGCAGCTGTCTTCAATTGAAAAGTGGAGTAACTAGTAGAGCCCTCTCCTGTGGCTCATATGGAGCACAGCATGGAGCTGTAAAGCATTATGCAAGTCTAATGTGCTGCCAGATCTCCGAGAGTACTCAGCAGCCAAGTCACTCCCTCCCACCATTGGCTCAGCTTCATTAACTTAATCAGGTATTCATTCATTCAGAAAAATTACACTAACCCTGGCAGATAGCCAGTGCCATGTATGCAAAGAGTGCACTACACATCAGCTACATCAACTTGAGGCTAAGGGATAAAGGTGGGTAATTGAACAAGTGCCACTCTTTGATGTGAATTTAGTTTTGCATGGGGGTTTTGCCCACATACCTTTTATCACAGCCTACTGCAATTAGTATGCCAGAGCAGTCAGGGGTTAAAGGAGGCCAGAACGCAGCAGAATGGCATTCTGGGGCCCACTAGTTTTAGGAGTTCAGCATTCCAGGGTCCCTGAAAATAGAAAATGGGGCTGGAACACTGCGTTCCAGGGCCCACCATTTAAAAATAACAGACCCCAAAATGCAGCGTTCCAGCTCCATTTTCTACTTTTAGGGGCCCCTGATGCTGAGTATCTAAAACTAGCAGGTCCGGGAACGCCATCTCTGTGTGTTCTGGGAGGCAGGGAGTGGCCCTGGCCCGGGCTGAGGCTCAGCCCGGCACCTCAGCTCAGGCCGGGGCCGCTCTGCAGTGAATGGTGGCCAGATAAGGGGCCTGGGGGGGTCAGGTCAGTATTCTCCCCAGAATTTGAAACTGGGGGTTGTGTACGGGGAGATTTAGGGGGTGCTCACTGGTTTGGTATAACACTGTTACTAGCTGACAACTGGGGGGAATGTTGGGAAATTCAAGGGAGTTATAGGGGGGAGTTAGAGAAATCCCTGTTTCGGTGAAAGGTGAGCCGGCCTCATGGGGAAGGGTGTGAGGGAGGGGGTCAGCCCTGAGCAGTGGGGGAAAAAGGCATGGCACAGCAGATGGGGTGGAGGGTAAATGTGTGTGGGGCAGTAGGTGGGGTGGGGCGCAGGTGTGTGGGGGTCAGTAGCTGGGGTGGGGTAAGCATGCGGAGGCAGTAGTTGGGATGGCAGGTAGGCGTATAGGAGGCAGTAGCTAGGTAGGTGGGGTGAGGGTCAGGCATTTGGGGTTTTGGAGCTGGGGTGAGCGATGGGGGCCCACACTGGTGTGAGGGGAGCCTATACCAGTGCAAGGGGGGCACAGACCTGCACGAGGGGGGGCCCAGCAATTTAGGAGGGTTCTGGGGCCTGTCAAATTATACTTTAACCCCTGAGAGCAGTGGTTCTCAAACACTGTGTGTCGCCAGTGTGGTTGGTGTCCCCTGTAGGATATCATGACCAAGTGTGTCACAACCCACAAAGGGTTAAGAACCACTCTGCCAGAGGCCAAGACCGGGGAATGGGAAGCAATCCCTCAAGTCAATGTAGCCAGCAAGCGGCAGAAAGTAGCACTTTGCACTCTTGATTAATTAATTAATGCTCAGTTATGACAGGGCCAGAACACCTATTCATTCTCTCTCTCGCACACGCCATACTTGCAGTTAAAACAGAGGCTACAAAACAAAAGAGCAAGGGAAAGGAAGGTAAGAACACAAGGAGCATTAAAAGGATGTGGTAATAAAACTCTGACAAATCCTTGGGTCTGTAAACATGGAAGTCATTTCCACAGGTCTGCAGTGCTCAAGCATCAGACAAGAATCCCTTTTATTGCACAGTCCTTGCACTTTCTTTATGTAGCCTTTGCATGCAAGTCTGCAAAGGACATTATTTCTCCTCTCCGCTGGTCATCATGACTTTCACTGGAGTTATCAGCAGACTACAGAAAAGCCAGTTCACAAATATTCTCAAACAGAAAAATTGCCAGAGCTTTATGCACCTGTGCTCACTGATGAAAGCAGTAATGAAACAAGTCCAACGATGGAACATTTTAGCTGCTACAGACTGCACACAAGAAATCCTAGAGAACACAACTACTACTACTATGATCTGGTTTTGTTTTGTTTTTTTTAAATGGATTTTTAAAGACTAAAGAATGTATTGCTTGAAAGCCACGTCTTTCACTTCCTTAGTTCTTAAGGATATGCATGCTTCAGCACTGTAATACCAGGAAAGTCTCTGGAAACTCTACAGCTCTCAGATATTTCCCTCCCCTGCAGACTTTAACTCCTTAGTTATAGAGCTCATCTGAGTTATTCAAATGCTTGGGGCTAGTCAGCACTAGAAGCACTACAGTGGTGCAGATGCACTGATGCAGCAGCACCACTGTAGCATATCTGGTGATGACACTCTTTCTATACCAGAAAGACCTCTCCCCCATCAGCATATTAAATTCCCCTCCACAAGAAGGGGTAGCTATGTCAGAGGGGTAAGCCCTCCTAAAGACAGAGCACTGTCCATATCAGTGCTTAGGTTGCAACTTCTGTCACTCATGGGAGTGGCATATTCACACCCCTGTGTGACATGAATTATACTGACATAAATGTTAGCATAGAAACCCTTAATCAGTGGGTTCCCCCAACCCCCATCCTTCTCTCTGTCTCCATCTCCAAATAAATATAGCCCTGGGCTTGAGCTCTCTTCTGGTTATTTGCCCACCTGGCCTTTCTTCCCAACTTGCATCCCCAAGTGTCTTCCCTTGACTTCATCCTCTGCTCCAATTTTTCCCTGTACTATTAACCTGATCTTTCATCTTCTTCCTCAGTCATCCTTCCTTTCTTTACAGTAAAGATAACGCTCTTACTTTAGTTGGTATGATTCTTTTGTATTACCCTTCTGTACCCTTGAGATTTCATTATGTGTGATACTCTCCTCTATTATGAAATACCTCAGAATGTACAGTGGGGTCCTTTGTGGCACAGGGGATGCCTGTACAATTTTTAGAGAGGGCCTTCAGGACAAGGACTGAGGTAGAAAGAAAAGAAGTTTAGGAGGGTAAGAACAGGAAAGCATATAAATGTACCTATGGTAATTCTGCAGGCAGTATGGCTGTAGCCATGTTGTTCCTAGGATATGAGAGAGGCAAGATGGGTGAGGTAATCTATTTTATTAGGCAGAAGTTGGTCCAATAAAAGATATTACCTCACCCACCTTGTCCCTCTTTTTAATTTTGTATTTTAATCAAGTTGAACTTTAGCACAGGCTCTCTTATGGTTCATATAACTGATGAGAATAGAATTTGCACAATTCTGCATTTTTTATGAATCATTTCACTTCTCCCTTACATAGAATCACTGAAGGAATGGAAGGTTTAATGATTAAAACCAAAAGAACAAGAATGCAATATTTCAACAGTCTGAAATGAGATTTGTGTGTCTAACTGTGCTGACATCTTACAGTACATGCCTCCAAAGTGCCAAGTAGGTTTTCCCCTCTCCATTTTTGAAAGTCCCAGTTCTGTCTGTTGTCATTCCTCTTGGGATTTACCTAATTCCTAAAAGAAAAACTAATATTCCATTGGAGAAGCAGAATCATGTCTCAAGAACACTTCGGAACACTTTAACTGTATAAGCAGTCTAGTATACTGACATATACTATACATAAAAAAGCACCACATATCCAGCGTAAAGAACAAAATATTGATGATGTCAATATCCATAGGTTAAACTCCAGTGCAAACTGATAAATGGCATTTATTCCACATTTTTGACCACCTCATTAGCACTTTAATTACTAATCTAACATTCCAGACCCCCTTAGCAGCTTTGAACACTTGCAACATTTTATAAAAACATAACCTAAAAGAGTAATGTTTTGTTCTTTCTCCCACAAAAAGACACTGGTCTGAGATGCAGAAAAGATTTACTACAGCTAATCAAGGAAGGTTTATAGTGGTAAAAGTCCACAATATGCCATTTCCAGGGATTATTTTTAAACCTAACAGATTGTAAGATAAACTCCTAAAAAAATCACGATAGTGTTTTATGCAGGAATTATCGGATAATATCTGATGCCTTTCCGTAACAGCTCTTCTTTTCCCTTTTGTCATTAACAAAATACATGACAGTAGGGTATGGTGCTCATGAGTAATATAGTCATCCTGGGCTCATGCCAAAAAAATCTGTATGCCACATCACATCATTTATGTATCCTCTGTCTATAAAACCCTGCTATAAGGGTAGGTAGTCACTGTCCATGGGAGACTAGGTTAGCCCCTTCATAGGGACAGACATGTTTAACTGCAGTTTGCCAACACATTTCATTGGCCACTTCAGACTAGGTTTTGGAGTATTTTTTCCAGACCAGAAATGAAGTTAGGCCAGGTGAGAAGCTTGTACTACATATAAGTGATTTCGACAGGGATAAAGTGAGAACTTCAGTTTCCAGTGCTGCCAATTAAGCATCTTTCATGAGCACTAACTGCATTCAGGACAGGAAGAGGTATCCTGCAGTGGGTTAGAACACTCCAAAGCGTGGTGCGTAAGATATTTGAAGTTTAAGCACCATTCTCCATACAACAGGTACTAACAGAAGTCCAACACCTACACTGCCATGCTAGGACCCATAAGGAAGAAATCACTATGAGAATTCCTTTGCAAAAATCCCCCTATATCGTCTTGTTGGTGAGGATGCCTCCCCACAGAAAAGGCCATGGAGACCACTCCAAACATGGCAGATCCTGGGTAATCTGCTGAAGGCCAGACCAGCCTAAAAATAAGCCCTGTACTCTGTGAGAGCTCTGGACCTTGATAGTCAAAGGTGTGTGATAAAGGCAATGTATCCGATAGTTCCACAAGTAAACATGTGGATGTCATCACCCCAAATACACCATAAATATTTGTGCGCAAGTGGTGGGGCTGCGTAAGCAGCTCTTTGGCATTAATTTTATTTGTATTTAATTGGAACTTGCAGAATGAAAACACTGGACCCCTGGTCAAACTGACAGGTATGTAGGGAGACACTATGCAATGCACTTGCAGCCATGCTCAGTACCAGGATATTAGAGAGACAATGTGGGTCAGGTAATGTCATTTTTTTGGACCGACTTCTGTTTGGTGAAAGAGACAAGCTTTCTAAGGAAGAGCTCTGCAGCACTCGAAAGCTTGTCTCTCACCAAACAGAAGTTGGTCCAATAAAAAAATATTACCTCGCCCACTTCATCTCTGGAGACACTAATTTTTTGAGTGCTCTCTTCTGTCTCTCCCTTTCTGATGTTTTTTTTCCCCTCTGTTAGCTTGAACACATAATGATTTATTTTGTTCATCTATTTTTGTTTTCTTTAGGATTTTTTGGTGTGGTTTTTGATTTGTGGACTTCCAGCTCTGGTTCTGGAAAGCAATATTATTCCTTTTTTTTTCTTTTTTTTTTTTTCTGTTCTGCTTTTTGTGTTTACTTATGAATGTTATGTTTTCACAGAACCATGAGATAACTGCTGTATTCAATTTGTTTGAAACACAGATGCATATTAGAAAAGATAGAGAACAACCATTTAAACATACACAAAGGGTGATTAAAACAACCGAATCACATATTACAGTTGAGAAATCTACCGAGATTGAAATGCATAGAAATAATGTTGCTTTAGAAAACAGCACAGCTAAAACTGACAAAAACCCTGCACTCTCAAGTCCTGCCTATATCAGAGTTGAAACTGGGTTTGGGTAACCAGTTTCTAATTGAGCTGGTCAAGAATTTTTCAACAAAATGTTTTTCCATTAGAAAATGCCAATTTGTTGAAGTTAAAATGATTTTCAGGAGAAGGTCATTTTAAATTAATTTTCTACTTTGAAAACATTTCTGAAAATTAAAAAAAAAAACTACAGGAATATCCCATTTCAATATTTCAAAATAAGAGATCCATTTTTAGTTCAAAATGACATTCCATATATAAATTTAATTTATAGAGTCACCAAAAAACAAGATTTTTTTTAAAAGACAAAACTGAAATGAAACATTTCAAAATTACCAAAACAAAATGTTTCGATCAACCTGATCCGATTTTTTCCTGACTTTTCAGTTTACAAAATTTTTCAAGAATTCAACTTTTCATTCCCAATTGGGAGCGAAAAATATTAAAAATTTAAAAAATTCTTACATGGCAAAACAACAACAACAACAAACCCCCAAAATAAAATAAAATAAAATAAAATAAAATAAAATAAAATAAAATAAAA
>ML682005.1:48642735-48686145 GCA_007922195.1 Podocnemis expansa
AATAAAATAAAATAAAATAAAATAAAATAAAATAAAATAAAATAAAAAAACCTTTTTCCCACTCAGTTCTAGATTCTAATTAGATTTAAATCAACCTTCTACCTAACATAGAAACAGAAATACTGGACTGGTGGGTAATGTTTCCTCTGATTTTTAGTAGGCTGTGTGTGCAAAACATTTCTTTGTGTGTGCACTGTTGATTTTTTTTTGTGCATACTTTATTTTGTTGTATGCATGGGTTTCATGACCTGTGTGCACACGCGCACAGCTTAGAGGGAACAGTGCTGGTGGGAGTATGATCTTGTTTTACTCATTATTAAAAACCAGTGTAGACTCTAAAAAATATCTTTTGTTTTCAACATCTTAAACTTGATTATGTTCCCACTTATGCTGGCCAGCAGAACCATGCTAAAATCATGTTAGCCAAAAGAAGCTGTAAATCTCCTGACCTAGTTCCTCTGCCCTGTGTTTTTAGACAGCAGGTAAAATCCCTGAAAAAATTAGCACAAAGCATCAGTCTAAGTGAAAGGAATGTGTTAGGACAGGACAACCCCATCATGGAAATTCCATATTACAAAAGAAAAAACATTTCAGACACCTCTAGTACATAAGAAAAAGAAAGTAGGATGTGATATTCCTGAATGTGTTCATGCCCTAGCGTTGAGAACCTTGAATCAGAAGACTGAGAATATCCCACTCTAATACAGCATTACCAGCAGTGTTGCAAAGAGAGATATGCAGTCCACAACAAAATAAGGGAACCTTTCTACACAGAAGAATCTTAGAGACAGCCTTTACTATATTAAATGTAAACAAACGACAGCATCCGTTCAAGAGTCTCTAAAACTAGTAAGAAGAAGCTAGTGGATTGCATGAATTGCAACTCAGGTATGCCAGCCAGATCCTGCAGTCTGCCTAGAACACACAGAAACGACCACCTACTAAGTAAGAGCCGTGGTCTCCTACTCAGTTACCGTCATACACAATGCACCTAAAACACTAATTGGACTGCAATGACTGTACACCTTTCAGATCTCTAGTACAGTAAAAGACTCTAGAAGTTCCAACTAGTCTAGGTTTCCCACTTCACATGTCCCATTTCATGTATGAAAACATGTCCACTATTAAGATGCAGAAAAATAAGCTGTGGAAAAACCAGCAGCTGCTGCAGTGTTCTACACACAAGGCACTGAACAGATCAATCAAGACGAGATCCCATTCACATCAAAATCACAGATGAACATGACATCCCTTAAAACATACATGAACAGACAAGGGGGAAAGGGAGGAATTGTCCCCTGTGTGAGACAGACTCAAAATCTGGATGGTTTCACTAAGAAATGGTGGCTTTCCTAATTCCGGGGTTGTAGTCAAGTGAACAAAATATTGTTGCCAGTGTGCTGATTTGAAACCATTTCTCTGCATTCCGCTTGTTTGGTTCTGAACTACTTGCTCTAGGGTTACTCATGTTTGTTCTCTTGATTTTAATATATTTGACTCTCTCGATTTAATACGTTTACTTTTGTCCTTGCTTAAGTATAAATTGTCACTTTCACTAATCATCTATGGCATTCAGAACTGAGCCTATGTAGTAATTTATTTCAAATTAAAGTACATAAGTTAAATCTAAAATAACATTATGGATAACATCCATCCAGTGTGAAATATAGAACTAAACATACAGGACAGCATTTGCTTAGTCTATTTCTATAGGGTTCATTGTGATTGTCCATAAATATGCTTTGTTCTTGACCTCCCTCTTTCAAGCCAACAACAAATATTTTTCTGGGAAGTTCTTACTACTACCCAGAACACTGCAAACCAAGTTGGAGCTGTTTGACTTTTATTTTCTCATATCGGAGGATGATGCATGCAGTAATCCAGTAGTGCTTGAACCACAAGTGAATTGCACAGAGTCATCCGCGATGTGTGAAGATAAATGACATTTCAAAATGATCTATTCTGCGTTTATAAATGCATATGAAAAGGCTAAATTGTAGATAATTAGGAATGTGCTTCCTGTATTGTTTGACATTCAGAGAGGGCATTCATTAGTAACTGCAGTAGCTGTTTTTTTTCTAAGTGAAGTTCAGGCTCATGAAGTTTTGGACCAACAGCCCTGTAGACTCAAGTCCTCTATTTATCCACTGAACAGATAACAGCACTGGCAAACAACAGTAAGCTTCCTTACCTCACTAGTATGCTTCAATCTTTATTTAAAGATGGGAGAAGTTAGTTCAGATTCCCTGCCCTCCAGCTTCAGGAAAGGGGCTCAGTTCTTTGCAAAACAGATCCCAACACTATATGGACTGGTTTTAAGCAGTTTATACACTTCTCACTAGTGGGAGTTAAACTTGGTTTGCTGGGTAATGCTAGACTTGCCATTAACTTTTTACAAACCTACTCCAAGACTAGGTTTTTATCCTGACTGGGGATGCACCTAAAAGTTCAGCTGTATGGGTAAGGTCTCAGCTATTCCAGGGATGAGTGTGGCATGTGTGCTTGGAAACCTATTCAACCCTTGATCTCTGCTAAGGGCCTGTCTATGTTGCACCTGTCCTACACAACAATACAAGGCCCCAGCACCAATGAGTTGCACTCATATAAAATGGGGCTTGTACATTTGGGAAGCTCCCCCCAGGTTTCAAGCTGGTCTAAATCTCCTCAATGCAAGTCCTGTACTGCCCTAAGTACAGCTCATCTGGAATGGGTTGGGACACAAGGAGGTTTACATTAGTGCAACTATGGCACTGAGAGAGAGAGAGAGTCCATCCCAGTACATACTAAGTTTGCCACCCAGTATACTCTTTGAAAACAAAAGATATGACTTTGACTTTCAAAGAATTCCTCCCTCCCCTCCCACACATGCAACTGTGGCAGCAATTTTTATTATGTGAATGAGGATTTCGACTGAGAACACCAACTCATTTCAAAAAGGCCATCAAACAATAATGACTTTTACACACTACCATCCTGAGCTGGCTTTAAACCAAGAACCCATAGGTGAAAAATATCTTCATTTTATTAGCTGGCCTCTAAGCCATCCAGGCCAATTCTCTTTTAGTGCTAGCAGCTTGATGACCATGCAGAATTATTAAAGCTATATTTTTATTTAATATGATGGTAATTATGGATAATCTTAGGTAATTGCCATCTCATTATTTTTAAAGACTTGTTTATCACCACTCTTGTCTTATGCTTGAAAATAGATTTTTATCTCCACAGTTTATCAAGCACAGTGTTGCATGGTTCCAAAGGGGTAGCCGCGTTAGTCTAGTTCTGCAAAACAAGCAAGCATGAGCTTTCATGGGAGAAAATCCCACTTCAACAGACGCTTTAAAGATGCCCATCCTTGCTTGTTTTGCAGTGTTGTATGGGTACCTCATACGCTCATGGGAATAATTTCTGCCTGCCTGCTTGGCTGGCTGTTTTTATTCTCTACGCCAGGGGTCTCAAACTCAAATCACCATGAAGGCTGCATGAGGACTAGTAAAGGACTGCATGAGGACTAGTATGAGGGCTGCACCACTGAAACCTTTTCATACAATGAAATGGCAAATATTGCTAACAATAGTGTTGTCGCTGGCCACATGAAATAGCTTAAGGGGCTGCACACGGCCCACGAGCTGTGTGTTTGGGACCCCTGCTCTACGCTGACCTTGCCTCAGCTGAGACTTTTGTGGACATCTCTGAGGGCCAAGTTCTGCCATCAATTACACTTAGACAACTCAGGACATTATTTGGCCCAGGCGGTCTTTATCTTGGACACATCACCTGTAGCAGTGGAGCTCCAAGTAGAAAGTGACTGCTTTTCATTGGCTGCTTTGTAAGACACAGGCCTGATTTAGAGACTGATCTATCGCCGGCATTCCAAACCACTGTGGCTACAACCAATGTAATTAAGACATCCAAGTAGTTATACATAGCCACAAATCAGGGTCTCAGATGTGTAAGAGAAACTAATTATACCTGCACATAATTGTGGATACAAAATTCTGCCCACAGGTATTTGCACCTGTAATTTGCAAGCACCTAAAGGAAGCTTCTAAAAATTCAACCCTTTTGATACCTTCTTGTATGGTTGCCTTTTTTGTGCACTAGTTGGGGACTGGTATAAAGTGTTAATGGAGTCCTGACTGTGCTTGATCTTGCTCCCACAGCAATCAGCTGCAGAACTACTACTGCTTTAAATGGTGCAGAATTAAGACTTCAGTTACCCACTGAGTCAAGATGTGTTTTTAATACATCTTTTTATTATTAAAATTTATTATTATTTAATACATGTTTTTATTATGTTTATTATCTGAATGTATGTTAATTCCAGCATCTGTTAGATTAATTTCTACAGATACTGAATGAAGATTAAAAGGAGCATGTCCTATGTCTCTCATCTGTAAAGATTACATTTAAATATCATCAGATCCATGATACATGATAATTCACACACATGTTTAAGAAAGTTTTTCATCACCAGCCTTCAAGATATATCATTCTTTGAGAGAATACTGTTCTATCATCCTGTAGCCCTGCACTGGTGGAATGGGTGTTTCTCAACAGTGAGCTTAATTAAAACCAATTCACATATATGCAGCAAAGCACACCCCTAGGGAGATGTTCCGGCCTCAGTGGATTCAATTTTCTACTGACTTCACTGGAAGCAGAATGTCACCCCAGAAGTCTGCTTCATCACTGATTTAATCCAGTTTTATGTCAATGTGAAACTGAAATAACACAGTGGTGACTCAGGACCATGAACCTGGTGCAGATATGAGTGAATGGCCCAATACATAGGTGCTTTCCAGCACCATCAATTTATTCTCTTAACAGTTCCTGTGAAAACTGTTGAGAGAACAAGCTGGTAACAAAGAAATGTAGGGCTGGTCATTGAGAGGTCATCAAGCCCAGCTGCCAGTACTGAGGCAGGACCAAGGAGATCTAGATCATCTCTGGTGGGTGTTTGTCTAATCTCTTTTTAGAAACCTCCAGTGACAGGGATTCCACAACCTTCCTTGGACACCTATTCCAGAACTTAACTATCCTTACAGTTGGAAAGTTTCTCTCTAATGCCTAAGCTAAATCACCATTGCTGTAGATTAAGCCCCTTACTTCTCATCCTACTTTCAGTGGACACAGAGACCAACTGATCACTGTCCTCTTTATAGCAGCCCTTAACCTTTTGGAAGAATGTTCTTAAGGTCTGCCTCCTCCTTCCACTCCCCCTCCAGTCTTCTTGTTTCTAGGCTCAAAGGGCCCAGTTTTTTAACCTTTCCTCACAGATCAGGTTTTCTAAACCTTCCATTATTTTCTGTGTTCTCCTCTGGACTTTCTCCAGTCTGTCCGCATCTTTCCTAGAGGATGGTACCCAGAACTCAACACTGTACTGCAGCTGAGGCCCCACCAGTGCTGAGCATGGTGAATTAATGACCTCACCTGTCTTACATCTGCCACTCCTGTTAATAAATCCCAAAATGATAATGGCATTTTTCACAACTGCATCACTCTGCTGACTCACATTCAATTTGTGATTTACTATAACCCTGAGAGCCTTTTCAGCAATCCAGCTGCTTAGTCAGTTATTCCCCTTTTTGTAGCAGCACATTTCTAAATGCAGTACTTTGCACTTGTCTTTTCTGAATTTCATCCTGTTAATTTCATATCAGTTTCTAATCATCAAGGTTGTTTTGAATTCTAAACATGTCCTCCAGAGTACCTGCAACCCTGCTCAGATGCTGCCTGCTTCTTTTTAGTGGTTAATAATAATTGTGTATTATTGTCAGTTTATACTAATTGGGGGTAAATAGTTTTCACACCAGAATCAGCTTCCATAAAATTAAAAGTGATACAAGCCCGTATGTTCCTTGCATTACTACTGAGTAAAATAAAAGGTTAATATAGCTCTACAGACAACACGGCTTAGTATGATCTGCATATTTTTAAAAGTATAATTTCCACTCCATTATCCAAGTCAATAATTCAAATATCAAACAGTACCAGACCAGGACAGACCCCTCCACCTCCCATCACACTAGGTACATTTTTCTGGACCAACAGCAAACCACTGATACTTCTTTCAATATGCGCTTTGAACTAGTTGTGCACCACCATATAGAAATTTCATCTAGACCACATTTCCCTAACATATTTATTTATTGCATGAGCTCTCATGGGAGAAAATCCACTTCATCAGCTGCTTCGAAGACGGGGGAATTTCAAAGCATCTGATGAAGTGGTTTTTCCTCCCACGAAAGCTCATGTGATAAATAAATTTGCTGGTCTTTAAAAGCACTACGGTACTCCTTGTTTGTTTTGCTGAACAAGGCTAACATGGCTACCCCTTCAGAACTTGTCACATTTTCCTCATTTGTCTATAAGAATGTGATGTGAGACAGTGCCAAAAGCCTTGCTAAAATCCAGACAGATCACGTCTACATCTTCTCCCCATCCACTAAACCAATAATTCTGTCAAAGAAAGTACCCTTGTCAAAGACAGAGCTCAATGAGCTAGTTCACAGCATGGGAGGCCACCCATGCTACATGTAATAAAAAATGAAGATCAGTTCTGCCTGTTACAATGTCCTCCAAGCCTCTGAAAATTCTTTTTTTTTTTTTTAAAGGGCAGTATTTAAATGCATGCTTGCATAGCCCACCAAACCCAAAGTGCTGGTTCCTTTATGGCTCAGGGGATCTGAGCCCCATTGCTCCCTCTCTGCATGTCCGCTCCTGTCTTGGGAACAAGCTGCCCACAATGACATTTATGAAATAGAGATTTCTGAAGTGTGTGTGTTTTGTTCTCTTTAAACAAATTTACATATTATTAGTAATAATCTGGCACCCAGAAGTGTGTTACATATCTTGGAAAACAAAGAAAGGCACGGCTCCTCACACCCAAAGCATTTATGCTCTAAATTTATACAAGACACAATGGATTACTGCTACAAACAGTACAATGGGAAGAGGAAAGGAAGGAGGATGAGGATAACCGTAACAAGATCTCACAGTTGCACAGGCTTGTTATGCAAACAGCTGAGGTCCCATACCTGCTAAACAACTTTGCGTTTGTTTCCTCTGAATACATATTGTCAGTATTCAGTCTTGCTCACAAGAACAGAGCAGACATGCTGGGTAAGGCACACTGTAAATTGTGCTTGCTCATATCACAGTCACTAATGAGCAAACTAAAACAAAGTTAGAAAATATAACCATGAACCTGTCAATCTGGATGGTTCCCCTTCAACAGAATGTTAGCTCAACACTTTTAGATCCCCTCCCCATTTTTCACATCAGCAGAGTAAATAGTTTCTGAGTATTTTCCTCTCTGCCTGACAGTTTCTTGCTGCTGAAGACCCTAATGGGTAGCCTTGCAGACTCTTGCTATGGTAAGCTAGCTCAGTGGTTGTCAAACTTTTTTTCTTTCAACTGGGTCCAGTGAAATCATTTATGCCAGTGACCCAGCAATTACATTTTGAGCATTGTACTACAGTCTTTTGGCAGTGTCAGCAAGGGGTGCTCCAACCCAGTACCTAAGGGTCTGCAACCCAGTACTGGGTCCTGACCCTAAGTCTGACAACCACTGAGCTAGCTCCTTATCCTGAAGGGTGCCAAACACCTCCTTAGAGATAAAGAGTGTCCTCAATTCCAAAAGACGCCAACAGGAGCTCATCTTCTTCAAGGAAGCACTCGATACACTGCTGCATCTGATACAGGGGTTGACAACCCCCGGCACGCGTGCCAAACATGGCACGCAGACTGAGCCAGAGTGGCATGTGGTGCCACTCAAGACTCCTTGCTGGCCCCACCACCAGTGCAGCCTGGGGCCAGAAAAGCTGTGTGCTGTGGCTCCAGGCCTGCACTGGCTGCACCCTCCCCCTGGGGAGTGTGGCCAGCAGCGAAAAAGAAGCTGCAGCACGTGGCTCCTGGCCCCTGCCGGCTTCATCCCCTTGTGGACAGGGACGCTGGAGGGCAGAGGGATGGGTCAGCCACCCAAAGCCGCCGTTGTTGGCGGGAGCCAGCCCTGACCATGGCCCGGAAGATGATGGGTTGGCCTGCCCAAAGGTGCTGCTGCTGGTGGGAGCCAGTTCCAGCCCTGGTCCTGGCCATGGCTGGTAACCTGAGGCCAGGCCCAATCCCCTTTTGGTCCCATCCCCGGCACCTGCTGAGGGTGCAGTGGGTGGGGCTGGATCAGGGGCCAGCAAAGTTTGCTGCTGCCTGCCAGTGTATGAGGTCCTTGCAGGACCACATTAAGCAGTCACTGGAGTTTCCCGCTTCTGCCCGTTCCCCCGCCTGGTGCCTTGGCCCAATACCACCATGGGTTCCCTCGCCTGGGGGCAGGCCAGCACTGGCAGAGAAAGGCCCTGGGGCCAGAAGCCATGGCACTATCGCCCCCCAGGCCAGCTAGTCTGCCCCCAGGAGCAGGGCCAGCTGGCATGCAGTGTGGCCACTGGGGCCCAGAATGCTGCTCCTTGTCCTACTGGAACCTGCTGCAGGATGGGGCAACCATGTTTCAGGAGCTGGACGGCCATGCTGGAGGCCACACCATGTGCTGGCCTGTCCCGCCCCACTGGGGCAGAACAGCTGGCTTGAAGGCGGGGTGGGGCAGGAGTGCCATGGAGCGCAGCCTCTGTCCTCAGGGCCCTTCTATCCACCCCCAAACTCTGCCAGCACTGCATTGGCCTGAGCAGGGCCAGCAGCAGTGGCTGGAGAAATGCAGGGGCCTTTGGAGCTGCAGCTTGAGGCCCCTGTTTAGGCTGGGGCCCAGGGCTGCAGCCCCTTAAGCCCCTGCATTCATCCAGCTCTGGGTCTGTGTAAAAGTACTTTCTGTTTTTCAGTGTTTTCACTGCTTTGTCAACATATGTTGGTTCTCATACCACCCCTGTGAGGTAGGTGTTACTGCCCCTAATTTAAATACAGAGAATAGAACAGAATCATAGGGTTGGAAGGGACCTCATGAGATCATTTAGTACAACCCCTGGGGGTTTGAACCCAGGACCTTCTGCATGTAAAGCACATGTGCTAGCCACAACTGGGTCACAAAAGTTAATGGTCTGATTTTTAGAGCTCCATCTTAAGTCAAAGGGCACTGAGAATCTCTGAACTTAACTGAGGTCACAAAAGCTCCTGTTTTGGAGTCAGGGTCAAAACTTGAAGAGTTTCTGGCTACAACTCCTATTCTCAGGCCATGAGATGGTGTGTCTCAGCCATTAGGAGCTGGAACAGCAGGCTGCAGCAGCTAAAATCACAGGCACCTTCAGTGAGCACACATTCTTCCACTCAGATTCAGAACAGAGATCCCTAATGCTTTCCCCTCCAATTTGTGCAACTGAGAAAAGGAACCTCTTTTCCTGAACCCACTTAGCCACTTCAGTATATAAAACACTTTCACTCCTGTAAAGGAAATATACTTCAAAACACTGCTTTTGCTATCTGCTCCCCTCTGATAACTGATCAAACCTTGAGTACAGATGACTTTTCAATACTAACTCATGACCACACTTTATCTGCCTCTTAGGAGTGAAGATGTCATTAACTCAGTGAAATGAGTAATGCAACCTGACTAAGCCCACAAAGTCTTCCCTTGCCAACACTATACGTAGAACATACATTTGGCCTCTGGAGGCCATTTCCTACCAGATCGTAACAATTCTAAGGTAGGTCCGTGTTTCAGGCCTCACTCCTTGCCAGCATCCCTTTAATATAGCATTTCTCTGAAATGCAATGTTCAGAAAAAATGTACACAGCCTCTCCCCAGTGTCTGAGCCAAAGCTTAAAACAAATGTGGTATTGAACCATAAAGTGATTGAATAAAACACTAGAAAATACTAGAATGAGTCTTTCTAACTAACACTGTAGTTCAGCAGTTTATACCATCATATTCCGTTAGAAAAATAAGTGATTTCTCTTTACTCACACACCATCCAATTCCACTAGCAATCTGGTAACCTGAACTGGTCTAAGGTTTTTTTTTGTTTTTTTGTTTTTTCCCCTTTCAGAACAGTCTTCCAGCACTAATATTACAGTTTAAATATTTTGTGGGAATGTGTTGATTTCAACAAGATTTTTCATGGAGGAAAAAATAAAAATATTTCATTGAAAATATGTAGAATCATTGTGTTTTGACATTTACATTAGTGATATATCAATTGTAATATATTTATACAGTTTTATTTAATACTATATATGTCGTATATTGTATTTAGTATGGCGGGGGAGAGAAAAATAAAAAAAAAATGTTTTGATGGCCCTGAATCTTTTTCTTTTAAATTTTGCTTCATGGGAAATATAGGCTTTTTGTTTCAATTTGGAACTTATTTTCCCCTTTGAAATGTTGGAATTTCTATGGAATAGAAATTGCAGCTCAACCACCTCTGTTACATAACTGATAGCTGGAAAATCATATTGAAGAGCTGGGTTCAAAAAAGACTGTAGCTCACTGCACTGTGTATACAAACACATACAGCAAACAAGGTAATTAATATCCATACAGCAGATGGAATTAAATTGTTGAATACAGTGACAATTTTCAGGAGTGCCACTGGCATTAGCACTAGTGACGACAAAGTGTGGATGACTTTACCATTGCAATGTCATCTAAGCCTATGTAGAACTAGTAAATGATATACACTAAAACTGCTGATAGAACTCATACTATTTTTTACCTCACTCTAAATGACTCACAGACAATATAAACTAGTGATGAAGTCAACAATAACCTTTCTATTTATTTCAGTGGGGCTCCAATTTCACCCATGTCACCTACTTACTGCTCTCAGCATTGCTTCTAACATTGGAGCTGCACCAGTGCAAAGACGGATTTCTGAAAAACTGCCAAGGTAAATGAAGTAAGACTCAGCAAGGGACTTGGTCATTAATGTAAACCTGCAGCAGAATCTTAGTTTTGCATTTAAATTGAAGCCTATAATTCACAGTGGTTATTCAGCTTACATCAACCTACAGAATCAAAGAGCAGAAATCCCATACATCACCAGAAAACTGCATGATCGTAGATCCCTGGAGAGAAAGCAAGACAGAGTGAGTGCGAGGCTGCACAGCTAGACCCTGAAAGACAGAGGGAAACCTATGGGGGTAGGGTGGAGGAGGACAGGTTCATGGCACACAAAACATGAGAAATTATGGAGAAAGGTAGGTGATGGCATGGGAGCACAAAAATATTCCTAAAAGTTTTGAAACTATTCCCAATATCATTATATGCATGTTATTTAGCATCCGTTACCCTTACTCGTATCTATTTCAGCTTTAAAAAAAAAAAAAAAATCCAAACTAAGCTTTTGGGGGGGAAAAAAACTCCAAATATGTTTTCTAAATGCATATAATCTTTTAAATTACTGCTCTTTTTAACAGCCCACGGGAAAATGTGAAGGAATTTGTCTAGGGGCAGCTGGGAGCAGAATAGATTAATATGATAAATATGCTACTTGGCCTAAAAACTTCTATAAACAAATCTATAAAAGTAAATAGCAGCTCCAGAATATAAACAAAATGATTCTCAATTTTAGCCTGAAGATGTTTTTCTTATCGAGTGATGACTTTTATTCCTAAAATCTTGACCCACTCCCAGATACAATATTTCTGATGGAGAGCCAGCTATGTATAGCCTTATGCACATTTCAACTTATAAAGTAGTTTTAATTCATTGAACTGACTTCTGAAGTTTGAGTTTATATAGATCCTGAACCGGCAAAGCAATTTAGCATTGGCTTAGTTTTAAGCACATAAATGGTCCTATTAAAGTCAAATCTCTGGGATTATTTCAACACATGGTGAACTATTCTGATGGATTAGGACCACAGAATTCTTCAAACCAACTGCCACAACCTTCAAGACTACAAGAGAGGGAGACAGGCAAAACTTCTATTCAAAATACCAAACATTGCAGACCCAACATAACTCTCAGTGTACAATTTTAATGCAATGGGGAGATGCAGAAAGTGTACATGCTACTGAAGCAGAAGCATGACTGCGTTAATCTCATTTTGCACATGTTCCCATATACAAGGAGCTTTTCATATACTTTTACATCATATTATCTCCCAACAGAGCTAATTTAATTCAACCAAACACTGAGCTCTTTGAACTGCCATGGAAGGTGGCAGATTGCTCTACTGGCAGGGAGTTAGAATCCATGACAGCTCTACATTAATATGATAGTGAGGTGATGTAATTGTTTCCTGGGAAACAGCTAAAGGCACGCCTGATACCTCCTATAGCCTTCTGAGATGGGACAGCAGCTTTTTTACATTTGAATAAGTAAACAAATGCAGTAAGTACACTCTTGATTCAGCACTATTTCATACAACATGGTATTCCATTTTCAATTCACACGGTGATGGATGCAAATCAGTGAGTGTATGTAAAACACCTTGAAGTAGTCTCCCCCGAAAGGAGTGTGGTTCCACGGATCCAGGATTCAAACCAGGATTAAAGGTCTTCTCTGATTTGGTGTGTACCCATGGGCAAGTCACTCTACGCCCTAGGTGTAACTTTGAAAGATGAATTAATGAATGCCCATCACAACCTTATGAAATAGTGGACATTATTATTACCTATGCTTTAGAGACTGGGAAAATCACCCTGAGATCTTTGGATGAAAAGAGCGCTATAGAAACACAATGTATTATCAGTTCTGGGTTGCTATGTAAAAATGTACAATGATCCCCTCCTCCACTCATTTAATATGATTTTATGTGTTACTCTGCCCTGTCCATTATATTAATATCTAACACTAACGTTTGTGTTAAAGGAGCTAAAAGCAGCACCAAATGATATATCCTTTTGTACCCTAAATAAGTTATATTCCAGAACACGGTATAGACTTAATGTTAGTATAACTTTTTGTCAAGCTTATAAAATACGCAAACACGAACTTCCTAAGGAAGCAAAAACCTAGAGAAAGAATTCTATGTAGGGGGTAAGGATAAGTTTTATCAGATGTATAGATAGTTCAGTTTAATTAAGAGCACAGTGAGTTTCTTTGAACATCATTCAGTGTCAGTAGTTAATTGACTCTAACAACTGGGCTTGACAGTTAAGCATTTATTTTCCAGTTTCAGAGCTTTGATGTCCCACTACCAACACATGCATTATCCTCATAATAATGATGTCTAAAGCTTGCTTCATTCAAACACTTGTATAATTTCTGACCTAATCAGCACCTTCAGGTCAATGCAGTATTCCAGGTTCATTAGAAGAAAAATTTCACTCTGGACCTTGTCCTAGCATGTTTGTGAAGCAACCCTGACATCTTTGATTACAGTCCTAGTCAGGCATCCTAGCTTTGGTTAGCTTTAACACTATTTGTGACATTGTCCACTCCTAAAATTCTGTTTTCATCCCATTCTGAAGAACCATCTTGCGATTAAGATTTACTTCCTATCACTTATGGAGGATGAAGGCAAAACTTCACAAAAACTTGCGGAGAAAGGCCACAAACTATTTGCTTATCATCTTGCAAGTGAAGAAACTGTTCTCACATGGATCTCCCTTTTTACTACCTTGCAGAGAACATACTCTATTTGGGAGCCTAGAACCCTACATACTGTTCAGTAAAACCCTCAAATGAAAAACACTTTGTGAAGCCAAATTATCCTTCCAAAGCATGTTAGGAAAGCATCTTTATTATGCCATAGCTGTAGGTATGAAGTTCCTTTATTTGTCTGTCTTTAATGGAACCTCAAAAGCAGTGACTCAGTGGCACAGTGACAGAGAAGAGGGACAGGGAAGGCCAAGCCCCAGGGCATTGGGCTGCCGGTGGGGTGCTGGGCTGGCCCTGCACCAGGGCCGGATTAGAGGGGCCCTTCCCCAAGCTGCCCACTTTTATGGTGCTGGGCTGTGTGGGCCAGAAGCTACCCTCCCTCCACTGCTCTCTGCGCAGTGTTCTGCCCTACCCTGCCGAGCAGTGGCCACACGCTCTTCCCCTCCCATTCCCTGGGGCAGATCGATGTGTGGAGCAGCGAATAGAGGTCAGCCTCTGGCTCAGCCCCTCCACAGTATTCAATGGACTCCCTCCAGCTCCAGGGCCAGAACTGCCATGTGACTACCCCATCACCAATCTGGCCTGCATGGGGGGAAGGCAGTGGCATCCCGAAAGTGGACAGCCCAGGCCTGAGCCCTTCTAATCTAGCCCTGGTACAGGGTTGGGCCAGCACCCCTTTGTAGTCCCTCAGAGGTTCCTCCCCTTCCTGGGCCACCTATGGGGTGGCACTGAGAGCATCTCCTACCCTGTGCCGGGGGGCTGCAAGGCTTGGGGTACCCAGGGGAGCCTAAATGCAGGCTTGGCCAGAAGGCACCAGACACCCTCGCTACACCACTGCAATGACTTGCTCAGAGTGATGGATAACGAAGAATCCTAGAAATCTGTCACAGAAAAACAATGAATTTGTGTTTTTTCAGATAACCTTTAGTTCTTCCATTTTGTGAAAAAATAAAGAGATTAGTTATTAACTAAATTTTACTGAAAGCACTAGTTTATCACTTATTCAATTTGTGCAACCTCCCCCTCTTGTGGTTGATTTTTGAAAGTGATTTCAATTTACATAGCTAAGCATACTTCAATAAACTGCATACAGAGTACAGTTTACTCAACAGCCAACTGGGTCAGTGTATTAATATGTCTCAAATCTCACTTCAGCCTTCAGACATGAGTTATTAAGAAAAGATTCCAAAAACTTTAAAAATCACCTCTAAAGGTCATGTCACTGAGTTTGGCCAGGATAAATTTCAATAGGCTTTGTTCAACTGATACTTCTATATGTTGTGCCTAGGAAAATTAAAATTCAGCTTTTCTTTTTAATCATGGAAATATGAGGATCTCTGTCTTTTCTTAATCAGAAAATTTTGGGTGTTTTTAATCACATAAAACTAGGATCTCTGGTTATTATACAACAGCAAAGGATGCACTGGCAGGAACAGTGGTTATCAGCAATAACAGTATGGAACATATGCTTTATATTTATCACGTGATTACTATTTTTACAAACTTTTAGGCTGAAAAGCTGGAATTTTAAATGCCAGATCCTGAGTTCATCCAATACACATTACAACTGTAATGAAACAATAATTTTCTACATGTAAGTGTTCTTATTGGCTTTCAATCAATCAATCAAATCATAGGGCTGGAAGGGACCTCGTGGCTTTATTTCACTGGTTTTTGTTTGCCTGGCAACCGACATCTTATTTTGCATTATTTACGCTTTGGAGAATTAGAAAGTAGCCTGTACTTACAAATTAGTAGAGCCCTGCAAATATGAGGATATTCACAGATATGCACATCCATGGACCATGTATACCAGGGCTCGACAAAACCAAGGCACCAGGTTGCCATGGCGCTCAAGAATTATACCCAGGTGTCTATCTGCCCTATCCTGCTTTTAAACAGCAGTCACACTGCTCTGGTAGCCTTACCCATACTTTCACACCAGCACCCTGCTTCCCCTCAGACTGGGGCAAAAGGCACATGCAGGAGTTCTGCAGAAAGGAATGAATACCACACCAGCATTAACTTCCATGTGCAATCATCCAGAAATTTCTGTGGGTTAGTAGCGATGGTGTTGCACAAAGCAGATTCCCCTTGTTTCAACTTGCACAATTCAAAATCCATATAGCTCCAAATATTGTCAGGTGCATAAAGAGGATCCCTCCTTGCCAGTGAAGTGGTGAGGATGAAGTCATTAGGGTTTGTTTACACCTGAAATGCCAAAGCAGCATAGCTGTACCACTTCATGTAGACACTACATACCCCAACAAGAGGTGTTCTCCCTTGGGGGTAAGTAACATGCCATAACAAGATTGACAGAATTCTTCCACAGACCTAGTGCTGTCTACCCCGAAGAATAAGTTAGCTTTGCTACATCTCTCCTGAATGTGGATTTTTGACAACGCTGAGTGTGGTAGTTGAGCAAGCTGACTTTTAGACCAGGCCTTAGATTCCTATTTCCTTCTTATACATTTGTCAGATACTTCTGGCTGGTATTTGTATGCATGTAATTACCTGGGTAGCTAAGGACAGAGGGGATGATATGGCTTTTATTCTTCTGTGTCCAGACACCTTCTTTCTATTCATTATAGGTTCACTCCCCCTTCTGGCTCCTCATCTGCTGCACAAATCAGGGTTCAACAATCACAACACTGGTTTTCTTCTTTTCTACAAAACCAACTCAAAGCTGTTTCCCTATGTCAGATCTGAGAAAAAACTTTCTAACAGTAGATAGTTAAGTACTGGAATAGGCTTTCAAGGGAGGTTGCGGAATCCTCCTCATCTGTGGTTTTTAAGAACACGTTAGATCAGTGGTTCTCAACCAGGGGTACTCATGCCTCTGGGGGTACACAGAGGCCTTCCAGGGGGTACATCAACTCATATTAGACATTTGCCTCATTTTACAACAGGTTGCATAAAAAACCCTAGCAAAGGCAGGAGAAAGTAAAGTTTCAGAGAAACAATGACTTATTTATACTGCTCTGTTTACTATACATTGAAATGTAAACACAATATTTATATTCTAGTTGCTTTATTTTACAATGATATGGAAAAAAGGAGAAAGCAAACACACTAACTGAAAAACTGTTTATTTTTATTTGTTTATTAAAAATTGCTGTATTTTCATGTCTGATTTTGTTAACGAGTAGTTTTTAAGTGAGGTGGAACTTGGGGTACTCAAGACAAATCAGACTCTAGAAAGGGATACAGCAGTCTGGAAAAGTTGACTGCCACTGAGTGAGAAAAACACCTGTCATGGATGGTTGAACTCTAGGTCTACTTGGTTCCTTCTCAGTGCAGAGGGCTGGACTAGGTTACCTTATGCAGTCCCTTCCAGCCTTATGTTTCTATGATTCAAGATATCAGCCCTGAGATGCTTCCAGAAAGTACCCTGGAAAAGGAGGTCCAACCAGGTTGTTTTAATAGCTTCATAACAGTACTACCCAAATAAGATCCAGGCCTAAGTATCTGGTGGTCCACGTGAGACTATAGTCCCCAGTATGGTGTCAGAGACAGGAGATTTACACCTTAGAGTCCCTCTGCTTTTTTGCACGAAGAGCTTTTCCCTTATGTGCCTCAAAGTTTGATCAGAGATTTCAAACTCGGGTTGTTTTACACAAAACACTATAGCTCCTTTGATCTCCATGCAGTTAAACAGGTACTCTTAGGCCCTGATCATTTTTAAAACCATCCTGAAGGCCAGTTTAATTAAACTCATTTTAAAACACTGCAAGAAAGACAAAGGTCTGAACAGCTGCTACAGAATTACTGATCCTTGGGAGTAAATGTAACACAACAGAGACTTGACGATTGAACAGATTAGGACAACTTCAGTTAGTTACCTAACTATGGCCTACCACAGATATGTTTTCAACAGAGCAGGAAACACAGCTTGGCTTGTGAATTTCACTTTGTTCTCCCGGTTTTTCTTACAACTAACTACTTAGAATCCAACCTATAGACCTGAAACACTGTAATGGGTTTTCTCCTTCAGTCTTTCTTGACCTGAGGAAAATCTACCCACAGCAACAAGCGTTATAGCCTGCACAATGCAGTAAAATACCACTGCAGCTTTGGTGGCTCCCAAACAACCTTGACAAGTGCATTATTTTTGTGGAAAACACACACTGCTCTGCCACTACAAATACAATGTAAGTATGAATATCATGCATGTGTTTATCTGCATGGGGAACATAAATTATGGAGTTCCCGTGTTTGCAGTCATCACCACTTGCAGCTATAACAACATTGCTGGGAAAAGCAAGGAGTTTAATCTAAGCACAGAACTACATGCCCTTTGCCTAAGTGAGGACTAAAGCACAAGAGGTCGGTCAGCCATAATGAAATATGTACATATACAAAATCACCATGCAGTGAGGCTTGAGGCTGAAATGTTTGTGCTTCCAATAACTTCAGAGATAAGGGACAAAAATACAGATTCATCAGGCTAGCTTTAGACTTCCTGGTTGAACTAATCTTCCCAGTCCCAACCCCCAATCTTTCTTTGGGGACAAGCCACTCAGTCCCCTCACTATGAAATAAAAAGCTAGGATCTGCTCATTGATTTAGAGACAGTTGTTAAAAAGGGCATGCTGATTTGGTAATCTTTTATTTTCATTGATTTTCTTAGAGAAATGTGGAAAACTGTGGTCAGACCCCCCCCCCCAGGCCTATGCTCAGCCTGTCTCCTTCCTGCCTAAGGAACCACCATAAGACAAACACCCTAAAAGCAAAAGGCCAGCATGCCTCATAACCTTCTGATCCTCTTTGTATAGCTCCTTGCCAAGGGCAGGCAGCAATGGAGGCTCTACTCCACTTGCGTAAGCAAACAGGAACACTGAAACCTGAATTACTTTACACAAATTAGGCCACACAGAAAAGTTGCTTGTTCAGAATTCCAGTTTGCAGTCTATTCTATTCTATTGTATTCTATTCTATTCTATTCTATTCAGGTTTTTATACTGCCCTCGTCATTCCAATATCTGAGCACCATTAGAATTGTTATATTTTGAATGGGGAAGGAAAGGGGCAATGGTAATGAAATCCAGGTGCTAAGCGCCCATTTATCTCAGGGCACACAATTCTGAGTTTGAGTGGAGGAAATACTCCATGTAGCATCGGTCCCTGACAGTCAAAAGTGCATTCAGATCCTAGTTTTGGGTATAAAAGGCACCAAATCAAACTCTTCTATGACCTCAGTAGAATGAGCAAAATTTCTGGCAAATAAAGTGTAAAAATGTAATTAGAAATGCCAAAAAAGAATGTGAATACCAGCTAGCCAAAGACTCCCAACCGTAACAGAAAAAATCAATTAAGTGCCATCACTTGCAGGAAACCTGCAGAAGAATCAGTGGAACACAAGATGCTAAAGGAGTACTCAAGGAAGATAAGGGTATTGTGGTGAAACTAAATGAATTCTTTGCATGGGTCTTCATGGCTGAAGATGTGAGGGAGCTTCCTAAACCTGATCCATTTCTTTCAGGTGACAAATCTGAGGAACTGTCCCAGACTGAGGTGTTATTAGAGGAGGTTTTGGAACAACTGATAAACTAAAGAGTAATAAATCATTAGGAACAGATGGTATCCACCCGAGTTCTGAAGGAACTCAAATGTGAAACTGCAGAACTACTATCTGTGGTATGCAACCTATCATTTAAATCAGTTTTTGTACCAGATGACTGGACAATAGCTAATGTGATGTTAAATTTTTTTTAAAAACTCCAGAGGTAAGCTAGGCAATTAAAAGCTAGCTTCAGGACCAGGCAAACTGGTTGTAACTATACTAACAACAGAATTATCAGACACATAGCTGAGTATGATTTGTTGGGAAGAGGCAACATGGTTTTTGTGAAGGAAAATCATGCCTCATCAATCTACTAAAATTCTCTGAGGGGGTCAACAAGCATGTGGAGAATGGACTTTCTTAATCTGAACTAAGCAGTTCAGGGTTAGTTCAAAATAACTGGAACTTTTTAGTTTTAACTACCTGTGGTTTTTTGTTTTTTTTTTAAGTTTGAACTAAAAAGTTAGTTCAAACTAAGCTTTTAGGCTGAACTAAAAAACATGGTTAGTTTGAACTAACTGCTTAGTTCAAACTTATTTAGTTCAAACTAGCACGGCTACATTGTGCTAGTTCGAACTAAAATTCGAACTAAGATCCAGCTAAGCAGTTAGTTCAAATTAACCATTCAAACTAATTAGTTCGAACTAAGCTTTGCTCAGGTGCTGGGTTGTGGCACTCCCTGCTGCTGCCACCAAAAGACTTGAATGCATTGCTGAAAGATGTAAGTGTTGGGTCACGTGCATAAATGATTTCTTTTAAACTGAGTCCTGAGAAAAAAAGGTTTGAAAACTACTGATCTGATCCAGTCTCTTGTGTTTCTGGCAGGCCCACACGCTACAGATCATCCCTGACAGGTGTTTGTCTAACCTGCTGTTAAAAATCTCCAGTGATGGCAATTGATTTCAGTATTTAACTATCCTGACAGGAAGTTTTTACTAATATCTAACCTAAATTGCCCTTGTTGCAATTTAGGCCCATTGTTTCTTGTCCTACCCTCAGAGGTTAAGGAGCACAATTTTTCTTCCTCCTTCTTGTAACAGCCTTTTATGCACTTGAAAACTGTTATCATGTCTCCCCTTCACTATTCTCTTCTCCAGACTAAACAAATCCAGTTTTTTCAAACCTCCTTCAATGATCATGTTTTCTAGACCTTTGATAATTTTTGTTGCTCTTCTCTGGACTTTCTCCAATTTGTCCACATCCTTCCTGAAATGAGGTGCCCAAAACTGGACATAAAACTCCAGCTGAGGCCTAATCAGCACAGAGTAGAGCAGAAGAACTACTTCTCGTGTCTTGCTTCCAACATTCCTGCTAATACAACCCAGAACAATATTTGCTTTTTTTTGAAACAGTGGGATATTGTTTATTCACATTTAGCTTGTGCTCCTCTATGATCTCCTGATCCCTTTCTCCAGTACTCCTACCTAGGCAGCCATTTCCTATTTTCTATGTGCACAACTGATTGTTCCTTCCTAAATGGAGTACTTTGTATTTGTCCTTATTAAATTTCATCCAGTTTACTTCAAACAATTTTTCCAGTTTGTCTACGTATTTTGAATTTATCTCATTATCTCAGTCACTGACTACTCTTAAGTGAGGGCATAATCAAGGACCACAGAAGTTACTCCAGAAGCAGCAGCCACACAGAAGATCTGTTCTGCTGTTCCATGACTTGACAGAAGATTCCTTCCCTGCTGTCACATGGAGATTATCTGCTGACTTGGACTGGGAAACAGTATTTGACCCTTTAATAACATTTTTTGATTACCTTAGTTTCACAATTAATTCTTCCTTGAGTCAGTGGACCCAAGGCAAATGTAGGAGAAAAATAAATGACATCTCCAAACAATGCAATAAAGTTTTAAGTCCACTAATGCAGAGTCAGTCATTTCCTACACCAGTGTTTTTTGTGAAAAAGCATCACTTCACGTTTTCTTGCACCACACCTCTGCCTAATGATTTCAGAACCAAATTTAATCATGAGTTTTCCAAGAAAACAGAATGAAAATAAGGGAGAAAGTATATCCAATATGTTTTTTCCAAAACAGAAGGAACATTTCAACCAATGGCAGCCTATATGTCCCAGAGCTTAACATATACTGCAAGTGACCTCCAGTTAAAATAATAAAGACATCTAAAAACCTGCAAAAGTAGGAGAAGGGCTACAGGGTAGGAATGTTGGAAGAGACCAAAAGAAAAAATACATTATAAAGGAAAAAAAATAATACAATCAGACCAAGGACATCGAAGGAAACAGAAATAAGACAACTCCAGGACCACTAAGGAGAAGTATGGATTCAGGAGAGATCTGTTGCATGGATCCTGTTTTACTGATCCTCCCCACAGAATGACCTTTAAAAGACAGGTCTCTCTTCTCCACCTATTAATAACAACTCACCACAGTCTGTACTCAGTAACATCTCAACACTACAAGATGCTGAACATCCTCACTTACCATTGACCTCCACTGGATTTTAGGCCCCTTGAGCAAATTAGAGAACCAGCTCCCACAAGATTGTGCTAAAATGTCTTGTAAACTGCACAGGCATAAACAACAGGAAAACAACCCTGTAAGTATTTTACTGTTCAAAGCTTTAAACTTAATGGAACTATATCAGCTATTGCAATGCTTCAGATTGAAATGACTATAGTGATGTAAGTTTTGAATTTTTCTTTTTTAATGCTTTGAAAAGTACAGTTTTCCTGAGCTGTTTTATGTGAGCCATAACAATCAAACAGGCTTTTTGTTGTGGTTTTACCTTCTAGTATGACTGCATGCAGTTTATGGCCTGTTAGCCAATGCAACAGTTTGGTGTCCAGTGGGTTGTCTATTCCAGCTTATACACCTCTATCATGATCTGCAAAACCCTTCAGTAGAAAATCTCTTTTGTACCAAACTGCAGATCGTTTTGTAATATACACAAATCCCTACTACGGACCATATTAAGACTATTACAGACATTTTACTTGGGACATAGTCTAAATCAAATACATTTTTAGATACGTGGTCACATTCTCTCTTTCCCAGCCCACACACAAAAGAGCTGATGGGCTGCTGCCTTATTAAGTGTGCAGGCTGGATGTTGAATAAGACTTGGTTATGTGGTTAATGAGACTGGGGTATGGAAATGTATACTGTGTATACTGCCTCATTCACTACAGAGTCTGTATGATGTGTAAAGAGTGAGACAGGAGCTCTGTGAACTCTAGTGCATGGTGCACAATGGATTAGATATAGGGACGCATACTGACCATGAAAAATAAAATGGACTATACAGGAATTGCCACACTTACCCAAAGCACCATTCAGTCATACACTGAGGGAGGCAGCAGCCCTGAGGAAACAGTATGTTACTTAATGTGATAAAAAAATTATATCATTATGCATACGCACAAAGGGGCAGTGTTAAGGTTGTGCAAGCAACCTCTTGCTTTGAAATTTACCAGTTTTTTGAGAGCTTCTTTTCATGATCACAGTGTTCTTTTGAGGTAAGTTTTGTTTGGACTGAAAGAGGACTACAGACAGGTGTCTTACAACACTGGGTATGATGGAACTAGGGATATCTTTGAATTTTGGGGAAGATAGAACTTTAAGTGTCAACATTTTCAGGGGGGTGCAGATCGGGAAGTCAAGCGAGATAATAAATTACACAAAACTAATAAAACTTTATTGTAATGATTATCTGTATTGTGATGGTGCTCACAGTGTACCTAGTACTCTATATGAAAACAGGAAGAGGAGTCCCTGACCCAAAGAGCTTTCAGTCCAAGTAATGACTCTGATGGAGAAATGAAGCTATAACATATGCAGCAATGGGGAATGGGAAGGAAGAGAACAGGTGAAGATTTCATTCAGGCAGGTGCTTGCCTGAATGGTGACCACTGCTGATGGAACAGGTGTTAATGCAAAGTTACTATGGAAAGAGAGGACATTGCAGGTAACCTTTACCCCATTTCACATTACACCTTGTTTAAAGCTAAGCTTGCAACCATGATAAGTGCAATGACCAGGGAGAAGGGCTGGTTTGTGAGATAGCCTGGCACAAGGTCATAAGTAAATAATCAGTCTGATAGTCTCAGTCTTGTCTGCATTATCCCCAGAAGACTGATTATTCCTGTTCAAAGGACCCAGGTTTGGAACCAAAAACAGTGCTTGTAGGTCACAATTACGTCTGGAGAGGGGGTCAAAAGGGGTGTGTGTGCAACCACTAGTCAATTCCTTTCACCAGCACTCACACCACTTCCCAGTCACAGAAACTAAAAGATGCAGCAGTGATATTACCTTCTAAATACAGAGGGGAAAACCAGTTCAATTAGTCCAAGATCTTTTGATAAAAGCTACTCAAATAAGCTGTGTACTGAAACTCTCTGAGACTAACATTTTTGCACTGTTATTTGTAATAACACGACATCTCAGTTTGCAGGATGGCACCACACTGGATACTAATAGCACACTTATTATTAGATTTTCTGCATGGTTACATAAGCCTGTAAAAGGGAAACAATGTAAATGATTCACAAAGATAATCTTGTGGTTCTCATGAAATCTTTTAATATAGAAAGATTGAGGAAGATCCCTCCTGGCAAGAGACAATCAATTTTTATGCTTCATTAAAACATTGTTTTGAGTATTTTAAAGAAAATGCTTCTAGGCAAGTGAAGCAAAGTATATGTATTTTTTTTAAATGTAAGCGTTTTGTGCTAAATTTTGCCCTGAGATCTTTCAAGCTTCTCTCCAAAAAAGCCAAAAAGGACTAAAGTATGCACATAATGTATGTTTCAACCTTTCTAGCATCAGACCATGATCTGAATATATTCTACCTATAAAAACTGAGCTACGTGCCAGGACACACATTTGAAAAAAGGACAGACAAAGGACAAAATCAGAGAGCTCTGACTGATATTGAGACAGGCAGACCTAAACCACATAAGTCAATGCCAGCCCTAGCTAGAATAACTTATGTATGTCAGTGCACTGACACTAGTCGTACAGGACCGTCTAGCTACACAACCAAGCACACATTTCTTCAATTACTCAGACACTGAGGTCACAAGTAACAATTTGGGAAACATGATCTTTCCTCAGTCCCTGAAGGTTCTTTTCCGTGAAATTGATCAATGCCATGCATTCATCCCCCAAAAGTAAATGTGGGGCAGTCCCAGCATGCCAGCGTCCCTGTTGGAAATACTGCATAACATGACACATGCCCAAAGAAGTGACAAATTAATCCAGCACTATTAAACAAATAGATCCTGCACTTAGATACAGGTCATTTAGCCATTTCAGAATGTCACATACTTGACCACACAAGACAAATCACACCTATGTGAAGCAAGAAGGGTTTGTTATATACCATGGAAGTTAACCCATGGATTATATTATCTCATACTTCAGTGTTGTTCAAATAGTATGTAAAATCCACTGCTGCTTTCGTGCAGCATCTGTATAGAGGACCCAGCACCATGATGCGACACAGGAACTGAAAAGTGTTGGGTGACTGTTAGGCGTCTGTGTCGACAGTTATTGCATGCCGTCTTCAAAAATAAACACAGTCTAACATACACACTCATATTCAACATTCCTCATTTCATGCACACTGAATGGTTACTCTAGCTCACACAACCAGTGAGTGACAAACAGGGGCTACATCTCACAGAGACCATAACACATCTTTAGCTTGTCTCTGAGACAGGCATTACTTCAACTGCAGGCCTGGCAAATGGCATGATATGTTAGAAGCAACCCAATAAAAATCACAGAATCACCAACAAAAAGAGAGCCTTCGGGTGTCACATCACCAGCTTGCAAACAAGAAACATCATTTACTGCCAAATTGCCAAATCTTTTCCATTGAGTCTTCCTTTAGACAATGTGATGAGGATTCGCTGCAACTCCCACTCAGCTCAACAGAGCCAATTTTACACCTGATTTCTTGATTGCTTTTAACTTAATTACTTGAGGGATGAGTCTGGTCCTATCTGAAAGCTGATCCACAATGCTCGCTAGTTCACAATCAACTTCACTACTGCAATAAAAGTGGGATACCAAGAAGTACTGATAAGAGTCTGAATGTTATTTTTTGTGGAAGCAGAGGCACTTTTCCAAGGACCCAAAGTACAGAACTCAGGCTTCCTGCCTTCTAGTCTGTGCCTGTAGGGGTATCATTAATTTGAAATATACTCAAGTAGTTTCAGGCACTCCTTGCCCTCAAGTCCTTATCATAGAATCATAGAATCATAGGGTTGGAAGGGACCCCACGAGGTCATCTAGTCCAACCCCCTGCCAAAAAAAGCAGGACCACTCCCATTAGATCATCCCACTCAGGGTTTTGTCCAGCTGGGACTTGAACACCTCCAGAGATGGAGATTCCACCACCTCCCTAGGCAACTTATTCCAATGCTTCACCACTCGCCTAGTAAGGAAGTTTTTCCTAATATCCAGCCTGGACCGCCCCAGCTGTAACTTGAAGCCATTGCTTCTCGTTCTGCCCTCTGTTACTACCGAGAACAGTCGAGCTCCCTCCTCCTTGGAGCAACCCTTCAAGTAGTTGAAGGTTGCTATCAAATCCCCCCTCAGTCTTCTCTTCTGCAGGCTAAATAAGCCTAGTTCCTTCAGTCTTTCTTCATAGGGCTTGTGCTCCAGCCCTTTGATCATTTTGGTTGCCCTCCTCTGGACTCTCTCTAATTTGTCCATGTCCTTTTTGTAGTGGGGAGCCCAAAACTGGACACAGTATTCCAGATGTGGCCTCACTAGTGCAGAATAGAGGGGAATGATCACATCCCTTGATCTGCTGGCAACACTTCTTCTGATGCAGCCCAGTATGCCATTGGCCTTTTTGGCAGCAAGAGCACACTGCTGACTCATATCCAGCTTCCCATCCACCATGACTCCCAGGTCCTTTTCTCCAGTGCTGCTATTTAGCTGATCATTCCCCAGCCTGTAGCAGTACATGGGGTTTTTTCGTCCCAAGTGCAGGATTTTACACTTATCCTTGTTGAACCTCATGAGATTCCTCTTGGCCCACTGCTCCAGTTTGTCTAGGTCTCCCTGAATCCTGTCCCTGCCCTCTAGGGTGTCTACCGTTCCCCCCAGTTTGGTATCATCTGCAAACTTACTAAGTGTGCAATCTATCCCATCATCCAGATCATTAATGAAAACACTGAACAGAACTGGCCCCAGGACCGACCCCTGGGGCACACCACTTGTTACTGCCTGCCAACTTGACATGGAGCCATTGATTCCTACGCGCTGAAACCGTTGTTTTAGCCATTTCTGCCATTTCTTGTCATTCTACAAATGCATCCTATTTTAAAAACTTTTTTTCTGTCCAGTTTTTGTGTGAAGGACCCACACGAATAGCATTCCATGTTGTAAAAATGTTTGCTTAGACTCCGTCTAACCCTCAACAGAAGTGATACTCAAGATTAAGGCTCAAGAGTGGTAAGTGGCTTTCTAATGCGTCTCCCGAGGCTCTCTATAGTGTATGATGTTAAAATACCACGTGATTTAATTATTAGCCAGTGTAAGTTATTAACCAATCAGGATGCTTTTACTACGCCATTAACCAACTATAGCTGATAAAGAAATAATACTTAGTCAGTCACTTTGCTGACAGAATAATATTATGCATAAATATTTCCAGTCACATTTTTAAAACATGAATATACTTTATTATGGTAAATGAAACAGTGAATTTACTCTACTCTGGCTCCTTTGCGTGACATCAATCACTCATTCGGTTCTTGAACCACTGAGGTCTGCTCTACAGAATTCAGAGCAGAATTCACCACATGTAAGAAACTATTTTCAAATGATGGGTTCTCAGATTAGGCACCTAAATCCATATTTAGGTACATAAATAATGGTGATCTGAGAGTTTTTGATGTGCCAATCAGCTACAGTTCCTAAGTTCTGTAATGAGAACTGCAGCTGGTCAGCAACACTAGTATCAGGCCATCTTTATTCAGGTGCCTAAATATGAAGTATTACTTTAGGCACCCAAGTTTGAAGATGTTTGCCAAAGTAGAATAATATTAAGCAACTTAAGATTCATGTCCTATTCAAAGTACCACACTGCTTTTAAGCAATTATAATAATGCCTGTCTTCACTGTAGCTTGTACCTGCACAAAAATAAATATTCTCCCTGAATCAGAAGCATTTCTACCACCGGCATGATAGCTCATATCTCAGCAATTCCATACAACTGTAAATTTGATATGTGGTAGTTTCAGAATCATTTGGTGGCATTCATTTAGCATAATTACATTACAAAAAGTCCTATGTTATTTTATTTGAAAAATTTGCCACTAAACCGGGGGACACAAGTCTCTACATCTTCCATTTTGCATGAGCAAAAGCTTACTTCGGAAAAACGCCCACACAAAACCTTTGAAAAGCAGAACATTGTGCTAAATGGAAGACAGGTTAAGGTTCCTTTTGAAAATCTGGCCCACAAACTAGAAATGAAAAGGTCTCTTTGAGCCAAAAATATTTGAGAGTTTCTTCTTCTGTGGGTGTCCATGAAGCAAAAAGGAGGACAGTATTTCAGTCACGTACAGTCTTCCTTAAGGAAGAGTTTGAAATATCCTGACCAATTTTGCATCTGAGATTAAAACATTAGGATTTCATTGATATGCACAATTATAATACAATGCATTTACAGTTCTTCCATAACAGAATGTAGATTTGTATGTGTGTGTGTGTGCACCTACAGAATTTATAATTGTGAACAAGAACATTTTTCCTCTTTGCCTTCAACATAAAAGACCCAATTCTGTTCCTCAGTTACACTGATAAAACCAGCTCTTAAATTGAATGGAGTTACAACGCTGTAAAACCACTATGATCAAAAGCAGGAACAGTACAAAAATACCCATTTTAACAGAGTACCTTAAGATTGAATACCCAGTGACTTTCAGCATTCTACTTTATCAGTACTATGACCTCAGCATCTATGGTAATCCAGCCGGCCAAACCTATGAAAGGGAGTTTTGTGCCTTGGTATACACCAGAGCATATACGATTTCCTGCTACTTGACTGGCTGGTAAGGAAGTAGCTCATAGTAACATGACAAGATTAATTAGATACAAAGAAAAAAGGCATTTGGAAAGACATCCACTGAGTGAAGTTCTCCCTCTATGGTAAACTACTAAAATAAATACAAGCAATAGATGTCCCCTTGCCAAGAAGGAAAAGCAGTCAAATAGTTCAGATGCTAACACTAATCCCTAATACTAATAAATAGATTCATAGGTCCAGTTATAATAAGTAAAAACTCCACTCTGATCCAGACAAAATGCAGCCTGATTCCCATGGTAAAACACAGATGAACTTGCACATCCAGTTCATCTTTAGTGCATCTCCCATAAAAACAATCCTAGCTAGTCCCACCATTGCTGTGAGTGTTGCTTTAAATACCTCACCGGAAATACCACCAAATTCGGATTAAAAACAGGCCTGAGCCAGCTGGAACTGGGTAATGAGGGGACAGTTTGTAAGTTGATCTCTCCCTTCTCAGGTGAATCAGCTGGTTCTTTGGCAATCCCATCCCCTCATGAAATCATCATGGGGAACTGCCTGAGGAAAATGGACAAGGAGGAAGGAAACCAAGAGAGGAGAAAGCAACTCAGGAACATGACCAGGAGAGAGTGGGGTAAGGGAGTGGAGGGGTTTCATCTCCTGCATTGGAGGCTAGCCAGGTAAGATAACACAACCATAAACTGAGCTCACTTTTCAGTGTAGAATTCTGCTCTCTATTTTGGGGAACCGCTTTAAGGAAGTTCTGGGACAAGCATCAGCTTAGCTGGAGGGACAAGTTGGAACAACTCCTTTCCATAGATGATTCTGTGTCCTATTACCCCACTACCTGCCAGATCCATGCAGTTTCACAGGGGATCTGGGTGGCTTTCTTCCAGTGGAGGCAAACCCCAAAGCAGCTGAAAGAACACAGAAAGCTCCACACCTGAATAGTGGAGGGAATCCACTGGGCCCAACACTACTAACATGTATTGCCCTGTAGCACAGCTTTACTCAGATGAACTCATGAAAACCCTGTTTTTAAAGCATTGAATACATTCATTTTAAAATCCATTCTGGATTCATACAGATCTGGTAAAATTAACTCCATGAAGAACTACCCTGGCATACTGCATCATGCTGTCCACTGTATGTAAACTTTAAAAAACAAACAAACATAAAAATACATCAGCCCAGGCCCAAAATCTATTTGCCCACCCTTTGCAATGTAGATAAACAATTACAATGATATATTATTTATCTGTCAAAAAAATAGTACTCACTCTTGGCGAGCGATGGGTGTAATATTGCAAATATGACAAGCAACAATGGCACCTGACACTTTTTTTGGTTAAGTCCCTCTTTCACTTAGTTGGCAAATGGGTGCTTGCCTCGCTCACCACCCTTGTTCAGTGTCCCTCATGCTGTTTCTATCTTCTGTTGTTCTGTCTTCATGTGCTCTACATCCCATGTGCTGCTTAGGGTTCAGGAGGGAGGTATCGTTGGTGGCTTATGTGTCTTGTAGCTGAGCTGGGTGATTGGGGGGGGGGGCAGCAAAGAGAAGCTCTGGCTGGTGGGCAGCTGCCTGAGCTGACAGCCCTGTGCATAACAGCTGCTCACAGTCAGGAAGGAGGGAGGGTGGGTAGATGTCTTTAGAATATGCTTGTTCAGTATGGTTAATGCAGATAAATGGTTGTGTAGTCCTCCTTCACATACTATGCTCCTTTCCTTTTCTACACCCTGCATCTCTATTCTATGTCCTTAATCCTGGAAACACTGACGTGCATACTGATTATACATGTATCCATCTATTGGGTTTCAGTGGGGGGCAGCATATATACCTAACATATTGGATATGGTTATCCATCCATCCATCAACTATAAATATTCACACTGTACATCATCTTCAGTTTTATTACTGTGATCTTTACAAAAAGGTCCCTCAGACTCTTCCTTCCATTCTGCCCCCCCCCCAACACCTTTTCTTTACTTTCAGAAGTTTTCCTCCATATTGGTGCTCTCTGACCTTAGAAGTCTGAGTATAAAGAAATACAGGCTTCAGCTCCATCCAGAGCTAAGCAACAATCCATTGAGCAACAGCCAGAGGGGGCTGTTAAGGTATGATGTGAGATGCAACCTCTTCTCTGAAAGGGACAGCTTGCCTACTGTGTTAGAGGTTTTTCTGGCTTGCATAAATCATTTCATGAAATAATAAATCTGAAAATAGTTCAGTAAGTCTTCAAGTGACGCACTTTTTGGGGGGCACACAGTGATGAATCCAGGATTGAGACCATGTATCTGCACCCAGGCTCATATACCTCAGTCTGATACCGTATGCAAAGCATGCTACGCTCAGACCCCCCCACACACACACATTCAGAGGGTGTTGTCTCCTCTACATCTGAATCACTCTGTCAAAGTTAAGGTTTGTCAGAGAAAGCTGTGCTTCAGGTTTTTTGTTTTTTTTTTTACTCAATGAGAGGTACTAGCAGAGAAACCAGGCAGGTTCTTGGGGTAATGTATTTGACAGAAGTAAAAATGTTTCCATGGAGCTTTATTGCAAAACAAAATTGCTGCCCTTTATCTGATAAGTGCACATTTCATACTTGCAATATGTCTAAAGTGATTTTATGACTAAATCCTGGGAAAAATGTGAAGAATGCTTGGCTAGAACCATGCTTTTCCAGTAAAAACATAACATGGCTTATTAACTGCAGCACTTGGGGGAGACCGTTCAGCATAGTGCATTTTTTAGTTGAAGACCAAAAACATGTGTTTGGATGTAAGTTGTCTTTGGCTTTGGGCACCAAATGACTGACTGTACATTAGAGGGTCTTCAAGCTCTTCTAGTGTACGTTTGTCACAGTACAACTGAAATATTATTCTGTTAAACTTGCCTGGATATTTTGGCTAAAGCCAGGTTTAAAACCTTCTGACTTTTTCAGAACATAAGTAGAAATAATGAAAACAAAGAGCTCTATTAGACACCTTATTAAGATTTTTGTGGTTGCTGAATAGCAACCTTGTGGCAACACATTGCAAAGTCCTTGCAAGAAATGTTAATTGTGAGAGTGGCAGTGCGGGGACAACACATAACCAACTGAGAGAGACATGCTATTATTGTTACTGTGAGAACAGATGATGCCGTTTCCATTCTATCTTTGAATTCTTGTGGGTGTAGCATAACGTGACTTTAAGCAATGTCAAAATTACCCGGTCTACAGTTTTCTTGGAAAGTAGCTCCTTCCCCCACTTCTAGCAGAAAAGCTTGTAAATCTGGGTATAGGAAATCTGAACTTAATCTGATTCCTGAAAAGAATTATACACTCCTTAAAGTTCCTGCAGTTGAATAAGCGGGCGTGTATTGCTTGAATAGCTGGCAACACTTGAGTACATCTGTTCAGTTTTATGCAACTTATGAGAACAGATGAAGAAGGTTTGTCTCCATTTCTGGATTAATACCTTGGAATCATGTTTCAGGTAAATTCAGACAATTTCAGGCACATTTGTAAGTGGGTCATCATCTAACTCCCTCCATCTCTCATTGAAATACTAAGGGTTTGTGAGTACTCCCACTATCAGTATCACTTATGTTGCTCAGGGATGTGAAGAAGGGACGGTCTACATACTACGCACCTAGGTCAATGTAAAAACAGCTTATATTACTTAATTATGCCAGTATCTACACTACAGCCTTCATCCCTCCGACGTAAGAGCAATAATCGTGCCTCACACTGACCTCATTGGCTACGAAACTACTACACCAACATCATAACTCCACCTCCACAAGAAACTTATGTCAGTGTAGTTAGGGGTCCACTGCATCCCTTACAATGGCTGTCGGCTGTCTTGTCAATTCTGCAGGAGACACAAAATTGACAAGAAAGCTGGGCAACCCAGCTGCCCCACACTCCCCTGGAGAGAGGGGCCCTGAACCCCACTCCCAGCTGGGAGCCAGGTAAGAAGCCTGGGTAGTTCTCCAGCACTCCCCAACAAGCAGCTATGTCATTTTCATAGCTCAGTGAGTCATGAAATCAACATGGCTGCCTCCCTGAAGGCCAGGAGTGAGCAGGGGCAGCCGGACACCATTCCCCAGGGACAAGAAACCCCAGTCAGTTTCCCCAAACTCCTGGTGAGGAATGGAGAGAAGCCCTGGGTGTCTTCCCCTGTTTCCACAGGGAGAGGGGAAGTGGGAGGCAGCCTACCAGGAGCCTGTGCAGTAGCTGGGCTCCTGGCAAGGAGCTGAGAGCTTTGTTTGAAGTCAGAGCAGCACAGCTGTACACAGAGGTGCTTCTAGTTCAGACTAGCCTTAACTCTAAGAGTTTTTGCCTCTAATCTGCATCTAACAAACAGGTGGACATTACAAATGGAGAGGGAGAAAATCCATCCAATGTGTTACCCCTGCGTGGCATGCTATCTCCACTGCATGGAATACTGCAAATGGAATTACGCCACGACATGTTGCCAGAAAACATAATCAGATGCTTTGTTTTGCTTGGAAACAAAAGATAGCACCTGCATGTACTCTTCCTCCATGCAGGGAACAAGGTTCTATGATACTCTGGTATATACAGAAGAGGATCTGGTCTGGCCACATCACTTAAAGGGAGCATAATCAATACCATCTGGTGGCCACAGCCATTACTCTCCCCTAGAGAGTGGTGGAGAAAGCTTGTCTCAAATCTAGCACAAGCAAGTGCCTTTTTTTCTCCAGGACAGATGGCCAGCCCCTCAGGATTATTCAGTTGATATTCCAGCCAAAGACAGAGAGAAAACCCCACCCAGGGGCGAGACCCACTCAGCCTCTCAATTCAAAACCGTTTCTACTAAGCACTTTGCCCCATGACTGGGTCATGCTATTCAGTATTGTTTGTACTAACTGGCTAGTCATCTTGTCTGATATCAGGTGATCACCATGTTTTCTTTCAATTTAGGAAATTTATTGGGTGTGTTAATAATTACTACTTTTGTTTGTTTGTTTGTACTAAGGAACAGGGGTAAAGATGAACAGATTTTCAGGGTTTTACCCTGTATCTGATGTGTTTCATTAAAACAAACAAACCCACACATAACCACTTAAAATTGTTTCCTGGTTTGAAAACACTGAAGACACAAGAAGCTAAGCTTGCTCATCCTTTCATAGTGTACATTTTGAATAACTCAGTGAACAGGTAGTAGTAAACTCAGAATCAAGCCCAGGAAAAAAACAAACACAGGATACTACCTATTTCCATAGCTGAAAAACTCATGCAAGGCAGAGCTAAAGTGAAGATCGTTTCCTCACATGTGAAAATCATTTGCATATATCCTCCTCCATTCCTAAATATACCATGCCAAATAAACTTTCAGTGATATTAATAGAAAAATGGGATGTCAGAGCCATTGCTAGACCTCCAATGACTGTCTCATGTCCAGCAAATGGTTGTTAATTTCAAAAGTAAAAAGAAAAAAAAGTTTAAAAATTAAAATAACTGCATTTACCATGTATAATAAAGTCTACTTCTCAGTTGGAAGGTTGTGTCCATTGTAAATGAAGAATCAGTTAAATGTTTTTAAATGTTGATCATTTCTGAAATGGGAAGGAAAGAAGCAAAACAAAACAAAAATCACTCTTATTTTAAACGGTTAGTATATTTATAACTGCTATTAATGCTTCAAAGTTCATTCTGAAAATACTTTATAAATGCAGAAAACACAGATTTTAGTTAATCTCTCTCTGTCTTTCTTTCTCTCACATGCACATACACACTTTTTTTTTTAAGAGAAAAGATAGTAGGGACTCGAGTCTTATCCTCCTGCTGTGCCCAAAATTCTCACTACCATCAGTGAGAGCTGTACAATGTAGAGACTGTAAGCACTCAGCCAAGACAGTATATGCAAAAGAAATCCATAGCTACTTTTTATAAATCTGAATGATTAAATATGATAACGAAAGTAAGAATGACACCATATTCTCTGACAAGATTCTTCTGGTAATAACAGATGTGATGTGTGTGCACGCACACGTGAATAAGAGAGAGAGACTGCTTCACGGTACATTGAGCATTCACCCTTATGCACTTGGTTTCATTGCAAGTATGTTTGGGGCTTTCCTTCTCAATATTTCCATCCCTTCTTGTGATCACCTCTCAGCTTGTTAGTTACACTTCTGCCTACTTTTCCTATAACCTTTTCATGACTGCTTTTTATTCTTGAAATGCAGAGACTACTGAACCATTTTAATCTTTGAGATGTTAGTCTCACACTTGGCACAGCTGACAAGTCCTATGGAGAGTTACTGAGTGCTGCACGAAGCTAATTCTTTAAACACTTAGTGCCATCTCATCCATATCAACATCCCATTCCAGAGGCGGTGCTAGTCCATCCCTCTCTCCCCCCAGCCACATTCTAAAAAAAGCAAAGAGGGGCCCTTTTAAGCTGCGCAGGGCCCTAAGCATTGCTTAGTTTGCTTAAGCCTAGCGTCAGCTCTGCTCTGCCATTTACCTTAACAGATATAATCCATGCTTGCTGCTATGCTGGCCAAAAACATCAGGCTTCGCTTTGGCTCTTGTATTGTTTTCTACCTTTGCCTCTTACATATATAAGTAAATATCTTCCTGACCCACAACACCACTTAGCATTTGTTAATTTCTCTTGTGCTTACTATTCCAATTTGCAAAACAGCAGATTCCATATTATGGCATGTCATGAGGGACATGTAACTTCCCTCTAAGCGTCTTGCTTTTTTTTTTTTTTTTTTTTTAAAGTGACTTTGGGCTGAGAAAAAGTCTCCTTGGCAGCTCTGGAGAGGAGAGTCTCAAAGCAGTGGGAGAGCTCTCCCTCCTCCTTAGCTGGTGCAAGGAGAACTCCCTTTGCTGTTTCAGTGTTAGCCACTGAAGAGTTCTCTTTTTATCCACAAAACCGACGTGCTGGGCAGTACAAGTCCAAGCTTCCCCATGTGGCCCCCTCCAACAGGTCTCATCCCTGACCTGAACAGATTCACTTCGATCGATGAAAAGTAGCTCTTTGCACTCACACAATTCCATACCTCACTAGTGGCTGAGAAGAGGTGGTCTGAGGCTTTGTCTGTGTAGGGAGGCTTTGGCAGAGTGCCAGAGGGACTCAGAAACATACAGAACGCCCCTACTGGTGAAAAGTAAGTCTTGTGTTTTTCCCTGCTTCTAGATAGTTGTCTCGCTACTAACAAGTTGTGGGGAGCGGGCCCTCAAGGATGCACCCAGCATGGCTGACCATGCCTGCACCCACAGAATCTCCACTGGACATGTTAACTGCCCCTGTGTGCTTGTGTGTCTATATTCCAGCTGGATTTGCATGTAATGCATCCCTCTTGCTTCCAGCACACCTGTGTGGGACAGGACAGAATTTAATCCTGGCAGGGAAAAACAGCATCTGAGCTTAGAAACTGGAAAAATCAGTTCCAGTTCCCCCAGCTCCCTCTGTCAGAAACATCGAAGCCCTAAATGCTCACTGGTTCCCAGAGGAGCGTGGGGGGAAAGAAGAATACGCACTGAAAACAGAAACAAAAATAGAAAATTACCAAGAAATCCCTCTAAACAATAATAGAGCAGTTACACTACTGAAAAAGCAGTTACATTACTGGAAAGCAGTTACTCCTTCCAGTAAATGCCTGAGAAACTATTTTACATTTAAAAAAAACCAAAACCCTGCCAAATGTATCCAGTGAATATTCACTTATCCAGAGTTTTAAATGAAGCAATACTCTCCTCCACCTTTTTCCTTTATACGGGGAAAATTAAATATTCTGCACTAAGTTAGCCTAGTTCCCCTCTGCAAACAGCTGCTAGGGAGGTTAACATCGCAGTTGCTTCACTAAGTTAAAATGAATACATTCACGAATGATCAAGGCAAAAGGAAACACCAGTAACTGAAACAGAAATTTAGCAAGGAAGCTGACAATCCAGAGACAGTACAGAGCCCTCAGCTAATGAACTAAGCTAGAGAATCTGAAATGAAAGATTCTGCGAGAAGTATTTAAAGTAAAAGAGCTTGAATCCATCAGGGAATTACTCATCCACACAGCCTTTTATGGAAACTACTCTTGGTCATCGGCATCTGCAAATATTTTAGAGCAGTTGAACTCATTCGTTCTAGTCCTGATCCAAACATTCTTTTTATATTTAACTTCTAAAGTAGCAAGAAGCCAGGTCTGGTTCAAAAATGTAGGCCAACAGTAGACATTGCAAAATGGGCTTCTATATTTGAGGATGTCTCTTTTTGGAGACAAAGATCTTTTTTAATGGCTGCTTCCTATAATATGGTTCAAAATTTTACAGAAAGATTAATATTTTCTATTTAATTCTAGATCAAGTGACAGGAATAGGATACTTGCATCTATCATTTTGCAATCACTAATGAAATTCACCTTCACCTTTTAAAGCCAGGATCTCTCTCGTAGTGTTTTAGGCAAGCAAACAATACCATCAACAAAAAATGTTCTTAGAACTAGAGCTGGCCAAAACCAAAAATTTTTACACAACAATTCTAAAATTTTTACTTTGTTTCATTTCATGGTGTTCAAAATGGAACAATGTTTTGTCTTTCAAAAATTATTTTGATTTGTTTTGTTACAGAGATACACGGACACCCACAAAAAGGTTTGAACTGTGTCTGAGAGCTGGACTCTCTCATTGCACAGTGGACTTACTAACAACATAAAAAACAATGCAAGTATATTCAATAGCACAAAGCCCTGCTCATTATTCACATGCACCACACTTTGTTGATAAGAGTTAAAAGAAATCAGGCAGTCAGAAAACAACTTACTCTTAAAGACAAAATGAACCTTTTAAAATGTAATTTTCTAGCAAAGCTACTCTTTTCTAGCCTGAAGCATACAACAGAGATACAGTACGACAGGCCTGCTGTCTAAGCCAATCAGAAAGCAGCAGCTCAATAAACTGCACAGTGAGCAACTGTTATTTTACTTCACCGACATCCATCACATGAATTGATTAAATATAGTCTGCATCAGTCATTTAATATAGCAGAAATAAAAGTCATTGTAACAGGACATACTAACAGGATCAATATCTCTGGCTTCACCTTGACACCATTTCTTTAAATATCTTGGCTTCATACTGACACCTACATGGCAGGAGGAAACCATCACTCCATGAGTTTCTGTTATTCCAGAGACTCTTAAAAGAAGGAAAGTAAATACGAAGAGGTCCATGCTCTGCTATGCAGTCTGAGATGAGGATGCAGATCAGCAGAACCTTTGTACTACAGCAGAGGGCTCTGAGATCTCCTGAGGGCACAATCCTACCCCAAGCAACTTGGAGAGTAGGGGAATGATGGTGTGGCCAGTCTGGTCTGTAGACTGTAGCATATTCCTCTCCCAACACAGCTTCAAGGGCAGATCCATAAAAGGGTTAATGTTACCTGCAATATCATTTTCTCTCCCTCTGCATTATAGAACCTGCACTGCAAAGGTCAGAGAGTGCAAGTCATGGCCAGGAACCAGTGGCAACACAGTTAGAAGCAGCTATTGTCTTTACTGGAACAGTTGCTGAAGTCACTGAAGTCCTGTCTACACTAGGACACCAGTTCAGCAGAAGTACTTCAGACCATGCTTCAAACATTTTAAAATCAGTGGGAAGTAAGCACTAGCTTACATTTTCAGTGCATAAGGGCAGCTTATTGAAGTTGGATTTAAGACACACTCTAAATACTGATGCTGATCTGGGGCAGCATTGGTAATCATCTTTTCCCCTAAAATTTCCTTGTGTGGGCATGACTTAAGGGAATTTTAAGGAAAGATCATTTGTGTGGCTCGTCAGGGATAGACAGGATTTAAGTCAAAGATTCTCACGAGTTCCCTGCTTATGTCACACTCTCAGGTACCAAACCCTGGTTTATTACAGAGTGGTTGGTGCTAAGCAAAGAGAAAATACATCAGAAATACAATCATTGACATGATGAGCAATTTGGCGGTAAGCATTCACATTCCAAGGTCTTGTAGCTGGAAGAGAACAGGAGGTTAAGAATTAATTAATGTGGATGTAATATCATCAAGTCACTTGCAGACAAAGCTATATGCTTATTACTAAATATTGTCTTAGTTTTGCTCAACTGTTCTACAGATTTTTCGCCATGTACTGAAAAAGTTTTGTCCTAGATCAGGGGTCTGCAACCTGAGCCTCCAGAGCTGCACACTGCTCTTTGGCTGCCCTCATTGTGGCTCTGGGCTCCACCACCCCCTACTCTTGCCAGAGGACCCTCCAAGCAGGTGCCTTGGCCCAGTTCCCAGCTCCCCCCACCAGGAGGCTAAACTCATTGCACTCTCAAAACACTTGGTTATTGAAGGAACTATTACAAACACTACAGATCTGTTTTAAGTTTACAATAAAAAGTTTACCATTGTGTAGTTTTCACAGTAAGACATGCTGTGAACTCTTTTTTTTTTAACCAAGTCCACTTGGAGATTGTTAAAATGCAGAAATCTTAGCAAGGGATTTTTGAGTTTTCACAAAGAATCCCTATTCAAATATGTTCTAATGTGCCACACACAGAAATTCCCTTGAAAGTTTCCTGCAATCACAACTTTATGCACCACACATAGCACAGTTTAGATATGAGGGGTGGGAATCTATTGACACGATATTCACCTCCCAATCTCTAATGCAGCATTATTCTCTGTTCTCTTGAGAGCTTTGCTTTTATTCAATCTAGTTTAAATGACATTGCTTCCACCCCTTCCTTTAGATAATTATTTCACAATCAGATGCTCAGATCTCATCAGCTGGAAAGGTCTCCACAGTTTCAGCCTACACTTGTCCTTGCTCACTTTGATCCCATTACTCCTCATATCTTTTTGGACCACCCAAAACAATTTGTCTCTCAAATCAGATGTTTACACCCTTCCAGTACAAAACTACAAGTGTGTTATCATTGCATCATCCCTAGCCCCCTTATTTCCTGTTTAGTCAAGCTGTCCATTTTAACTCTTTTAACCTTTCCTCTCTGCTCTTAATATCTCTCGTTGCTACTGCTGTCTGCATTCTCCTCAACTAGCCATCATCTGTGTGGTAATGAAAGAGCCAGACAGAACTTTTTCAGTCCTACAACTCTCTGTTAAGAGGCATGCATCAGCTGTACAACACACACACAACACAGAAAGACCCACACATTTTCCAAATCCATTTTTTCGATAGCAAAGCCTATCTTTGCTCAGTCAGGAGAGTAAAATGCTCTTTTTTTTTTTCCTTCCATAGTCTCCTCATAGCAGGGGATAAGAAACATACTGTTACTTTTGCAGATAAGAAACTACCTACCTCCCAACTATTCCCCACTGTGGCTCATTTCCTCTTCAAAAAGAAATGTTTACCACAGTGTTTCCTTCTTCCACTTCTTAAAGGTAGTTAATGTGGAAATTTCACTTTCAGAGAACTGCCCCCTATTGTCAGAAAAACATAAAAGATCTCCTTTGACCTGAATGAGTGTGTTCCTTAACACCACACAGGATTCTTCTGCCCCTTTCTCTATGAAGAAACCTCCTGGACCCCTATTTTCTTGTAGAAACCAGGACATGCCACAGATTTTAAAAGTAACTTAATTAAACCTTGCTGCTCTCTGGCTTTATGGAATTCCATCTTGCTGCTAGAGGATAAACAGACGCGGAAGAGACCCTGAGGCTAGGCTATAGGAAAACTGTTCTTTGAATTCTGCGTGAAAAATATCTGCCAAACTAACTATACTGTCAGCAAGACAGCACTTCAGAACAGGGCCTGTTTAGCAACAGAACATACACAGTACATGTTAAGCTCTGATAACATTTCTACACAGAAGCAGTTCAGGACCTTATTCTTTCATTCTTGCTTCCAGTGAGTTGCACTTTACATTGGAATTAATGCCAGTGATGTAATCCAATAGTTAGCAAACCTGGTTCAATTCCCTGCTCCACCAGATACTGGGGAAGTCAGCTAATCTCTCTGGCCTCAGTTCTCCATCTGTACAATGGGAAGAATAGCACTGTGCTACCTCGCAGGGGTGTTGCAGAGACAAACACATTAAAAACTATGAGATGTTCATATACTACAGAAATGGGGGCTGGATATGTTGATTTTTCAGCTCGGACAGCAGAATCAAAGAATTAAGAAAAGAAAATATATCCAAGTGCTTTAAACTGAAAATTGTTTTAATTTAGAGGAAGTGATTAAAGGTCAGAGCCACTTTCCTACAAGTAAATTCTTTGAGACCCCATGGGCTCTAGAAAGGCCACTGTGAGTATCTGGCATCACATGGCATTCTGTTCTCCACAACTGTCTGGTGCACTCTGCAAGCAGCAAAGAACTGAATCATTGCATAAATATACATTGGACACCTTACTGCAGATATGCAGATTTTACTTCTGAAAACCACACATTCATTGCATCCAACATTCATTGTTTATACTGAAACTAAGCCCCTCCCTCTGACCAAGACAATGTCGTCTAATTCTTCTTTCTTTCTCCAGCCAATCACACACACACACACACACACACACACACACACACACACACACACACACAAATCCTGAGCATTACAGGAAACTCTTTAAGTCATTATTTGGTACCCTGAAGCAAGTCATAATTTGTGTGCATCCTGACAAGCCCTTTCTGTCAGACCTGAAGTAATTATTAGGAAATATGAAAGCAGGTGTCACTTCTGGCAAGTTACAGGATGGCTTTATATTCTCAGTTGCAACACGATAAAAATGATCCATAAAAAGAACACGGCAGACTATTACTTTACAACTTGTGTATATACAGTATAATTGTTTTAGTTTCTATGGGTTTTTCTCTCTGGAATTTTAATTGAAGACTGGAGCTGCTAAAAGACAAAAACCAAAAAGACATACAAAATCCCATCGATACATACATCCCATTTTGCATAATTTCTATTTAGTTTCATAATTAACTGTCAAAGCCATCTGACCCTTATTTGCATGTGCTATATGACCACACAAGCTAGCTAGTTTCTAGCACCAAGAAGTGCACATACTTTACAAAGCATCAACTTTGTCCCTTTTGATTCCCCATATGTAAAGCGTAAGGGGCACAGAAGGATCTCTGCCGCAGCACTTTAAGATAGTGGGGACACTGCTTATTTGTTTTAATTATCAACGTCAGTTAACAGAGACAAAAACTTCTCACACTCAGGTGCCTAAATTAAACAACAAAATCTATATTTAGCATCTAAATGAGCAGCCTGGCTTGCAGAGGTGCTGGTCCCCCACGTGATTTTACTGTCATAGCGGTAGCATTCAAAAAAAAAAAAAAGACACCTGCTTTTAATTAACTTCAGTTAGCATGATGGATACTCCTGACCTTTGAAAACCATCCTACTTACTCTAGAAGCCTATATGCAGATTTAGGTGCTTGTCCTTAGACATCTGACTTTTAAAATGCTGACACAAGCTTCTTGTTTTGGTCTTCAGATTTGTTTCATATTTCATATCATATAAGAAGGCATAATTTGACTGTGTCTAATGGTAACATCTCATGCAGTCATTGAAATACATACAGTGATGATAATTAACATCATTCCAGTACTGAAAACTATCCAATGAAACTTCGTCTCAGCAAAAGCTGGTCACTCATCTTGAATAAACAATGAATAATCGAACTCAAAAGACTTTGTTTTTAATGCTAAAAAATTAGGAAAACAAACTAATAATACTTAAGTTTGTTATGCAGCTCTCTTGCACTCTCTCTCACACACACAGACACAATACAAATTTTGAAAATGTTCTTTAAAAAACGCATGGACAGAACAGGGAGGTGGGAGGGTGTCCTGTCTGCCTCCTGCCTTGACAAATCTTTACGGTGTGTCAAACTTGTTTAGACATAATAAATATGTTCAAACCCAGCAGCTATATCCTGTCTCATATTGAGCGCTTGGTTCAGAAAGGCATCCCCATTCAGGGCAGTATGTCTACGGAAAGATATATAAGCAATAGTAGCTGTGAAAGGACCCACCCTTCCCCATGAAGTGGTTTTGACTCACGAGAGGTTCGTGTATGGACTAATGGACACAGCCTTGCGCTGCTATCAGCCTCCCCTATACTAAGAATAAGCTTCATTTTTTTTCATGAAGCCAGTTGTTACAGTCTACCTCATTTCAGAACTTTTTCTAATGCAAATAGCATTGAAACAGCCACCCACATAGGGAGCTGCTGAGATCTGCCCGGGAGCAGCAGAATCACATCACATTACGCAGGCCCCCTGCAGTTGCTGTTTCCCCCCAGCACAGCCAGCATGCAGTTTTTAAGCTGCTTTAATTTGGAGCATTCTGTGGTTGTGGGTGGCAACTGAAACCCAGGAAGTTTTCATATTGCAAATTTTGCATTACAAATATATATATATGAATTTATCTACAAACAGAAAAATCTTTAGTTTCAGCTCAACAGGGCTGAAGCATGTTTAACCAAGTCCATTTTAAAGCTTCTGCCTCCGTAAACCATATTCTAATCCTCACACCTGTTTAAATAGCATTTAAAATAAGGTTTTAATCTTTTTCACATACACAGGGTTCCCCCCCCCCTCCGGTTTTAATAACAACAACCATGTCTTATTGCCATTAATTTCAAGTCAGGGCAGAAATATCTCAGCCTCCTGCCAACTATTCTCCTTAGGCAGGACTTCAGCGAATTCCAAGCTCCAGAGACAGTGGGTGGGAAACTTGACCTCAGGAACCGTCAGAAGCTGGAATACTTCAGTAACATACCAAACAAGAGTTCCTTCCGTTCCTCCTTAAAGGAGGTCATAGTGATTCTGACGGTACTGATGCGTGAAAGGCAGTGCATGCCCTATAATGCTAGTCACACTAAAGCATGTATATTACATGCCCCTCCCCCTTTTCTCTGTAGCAGAATCTCCCTCTCTTCCCACTCCCCCTTCTCATTCTTTTCTTCTGATGCTGTTTGTGATCTGCTAACACCACAGAGATCTTATATGTTTATAAACCCATGTCATGTTTCAATGACTCTATTTTGGATAATGGAGGTACGGAAGCAAGTCATGCTTCATATCAGAGGCATCTGCTCTGTAAAGGTTATGTATGAGGTTGCCCTATGAGACTGTTTGCCAGGGAGTTCAGAAAACAGCTTCTCCTTACACTCATACATCAGTCAGGACCTAATGCTGTAACCCTTCTTAATGTGAATTTGGGGGGGATTCATTGTATTTTATAATCAGCTGACCTGCACAGTGCAGCTTTACACTAAATAAGAGCTTCTCTTGCCCTCCATGACCCCAGAACCATTTGAGACACTCCATAAAATGACCACTGGGAGGCCAGCAAGAAGTCATTCACACACGTCTATACTTAATACTTCTGTCTG
>ML682005.1:48686545-48749281 GCA_007922195.1 Podocnemis expansa
CCTCAGATGCTTCGAAGCATCTGAGGAAGTGGGATCTTCTCCCACGAAAGCTCATACAAAAAATAAATCTGTTAGTCTTAAAGTGCCACACAACTGCTTGTTGTTTTTTTACTGGACTAGACTAACACGGCTATCCCTCTGGAAACTGACAAGATGCAAAGGAAATCAACCAGCTTTGTGATGGAAACAAGACAGCATTTCTGCAGAGAAGTGGCAAGTCTTTGGGAGGAAGCTTTGTTATTCATGTGCGAAAAAGCTCCTAGATAAGAACTGGAGAACCTAACCATGAATGAAACCAAGACCCTTCTGGTCTATATAGAACAGGGGTTCTCAAACTGAGGATTGGGACTGCTCTAGGGGTGATGAGATTACTATGGCGAGGGGGATCACGAGATGTCAGCCCTCACACATGCTGCGGCTACAGCTGTCAATCCCATGCATGGCTGACAGCCAGGGCCCTTCAGATATGGGTGGCCAGAAAACAGCAGCTGCTGGCCGAGTGTTTTGCAGTACCACCAATGAAGAAATAAGGGTAAAGAAGGGCATAGGGGTGTGGGTAGAATGGCATGGGGGGGGTATAGCTTTTTGAGAGGCCTGAAATTTTCCCAGGTTCCGGGGAGGGGGAGAACCTTGAGAACTCCTGATATAGGAGAACTGCAGGGAAGGATAAAATGCTAAAATAGGGTATTTCAGACAAAGTCAGTTCAGTGTGTGCTTTGATGTAGTATAAAACAAAGGGACTTACACAGAATGGGCTAAAATCCTGAAACAAAACAAAATCCCAAACCAAACAGATCAGGTTTGGAACTGAGAAGATTTTAGGTATTAATAATATGAATACCTGTGAGGGACATCCTACAAAATGAAAAATGCTGTGATCAGAACACACTGAAAAAGTCTTCTCTAGCTGCTGCAGGTTGTGACACTGACTTAAAAGGGGGAGCACATGTCAGTACTTTGCAGAGGGAGTTTATGCTGTATAAAACTGAAGGCCAGAATCTGGTATATTGTACACTTTGTACACCTGCCAGAACCTCTCATCACTCTGATCATTTATCCCGTCTGCACAGTGAAGAGTTGGTTTTAGCTAAGAAAGGCAGATGGCAATCATGAGCACTCTTGCTGCCTGTATGAAGGTTAAGCAAACATACAAAAGACACTTTCCAAGTACTGTTATAAAAGTTGCTGTCACTATTTCTCAAACTTGCAACTTCAATCATATTTAAATGATTTAAATGCTTATGAGTGTTCTGCTGTGCTATATTATGTAACGTTAAATGACAGTCCTTAACACACGCAGTTTTCGTCGTGTTTAATTGGACATCAGCTGATTCAATACTGAAACACATCCTGGGTGTATGGGTTTTATTGGGGGTTTTAGTTGTTTTTCTCATTTTGTTTGTTTGCTGTTATGGATAGCTAAACAACCATGGAAGCTAAACAGCCTTGGTACTAACGGAAACAATTGAGTATGCTAGGGGTTGGGGGGGAGACATATAGTTTATTTAGAGCATTTCAAAGAGATCATACAATTATCCTAGACCCAAAACTATTTGCATTGCACCTTCATATGCAGCAAACACTCAGAACAGCCACTTTCAAGCGGCTAATCTACCAACTGAAATATTTCTGGTAATGACTCACAAAGTCCCACACAATCCTGATATCATTTTCTTGATAATATCACATACCAAAATGAAACTATATGCTGGATGCTCTGAAAAAAAAAAGGGGGGGGAGGGCAATACCCTTTCAGTTGTCATTAACAACAAGCCTGTGGAATATTAAACAGTGTACATCATTATGTGTAATCAGAACAAAATGAATTTCTTTACATATGCCCTCTCCCAGACAAGAATTTGAAACAAGAGTTTGCCTCTTCCCATCAATAATTTGTCTTAGTGTGTGTTATTACTTACTTAGATGTTCACATAATTTCTGGCATATGGCCAAGTAAAAGGAGCATTAATTTCAAGAATGATGTGATTGTGTGGATAAGTACAAGAGGGAAAAATTTTCAACATTTATCTTATGACATAGCTGAACTACAAATCAAATTCTGCCTTACCTTTAAGTGTGCACACAAGGCTTCTATTAAAGTCAAGGACAGACAAGTGTGCAATTCCAAATCAAACTTCAGCCCAAATTAAGTTACTCTGTTCTCCCCTGCTTACAAACTTCCAGTAAATTTCGTTTAAACATTTTATCATAGGATTCATGAGCACAAAACAGACCAGTTTGACAGCGTTTGTTCATTACTGCAAAACATTAACAAAACTTGCTCTGAAAAGGGCTTGAATATTTAGAGAGAAAATGAGAGGAAAAACACATGAAGACACTTGAGGTTTTTTGGAATCCTAGTCATCTCAAAACAGTCCTATTCCCTTCTGTGTCTGGAAGCAAAATGCCAGAATAGTGCATGTCCTAAGGCCCGAATTCAGGGGGGCATGTGGTTAAATTCAGCCATGTTCAGGACAGCACCGAAGCACATGCTTAGTTGTAATGGGATTCAAGCCCTGCCTAACACTCTGACAGGGATGCTTCCCTAAGCCAGAGTGGAAAAGGGTTTGATTCTGAGCACAGTGGGAGACTGATCCAAAGCCCACTGAAGTCAGTAGGAGTTTTTGCATTAGACTCTGCATTAAGTTCTTGGAGCTGAGAGGTTGAGCACTTCACTTGGCAACATTAAGCCCATACTAGACACAATATCAAGAAGAATCCGGTGTTAATAGCTAGGAGCGATGCAACAATTATACACATTGGAACAAATATATTGCAGGAGCAGCTCCGCTGGAGTAGTGCAATTACAGCAAAGATTTATGTGGACATTAGTGTTACAGTAGATAAGTTGTACAATTTTGCCTGGAATAGATTGATTTTTAAAATACCCATGACTTATTTTGGGAGAACATTCTGCACACAAAGGCCAATGCCAAGGACTTCTAATTCAGCCTGTTCCGTTTGGTTTATTTTTAACTAAATATACTGAAATTATTGCTGGAAAGAAGCAAAACTGGTGTGGGCAAAAAGACAGGCAAATCTGCAGAGGTGGTGTTTTACAGCAACATTTGAGAAGAATATATGACTCTCAAAAATACAACAGCTTACACTGTGATGGACTCAGACTCAGTTTCCATTTTCTCCTGCCTATAACTACATGATTCTTATCACAGTTACAAAATATGCTCCTATCTTGCTTTTTAGTTATCCAAAGCAACATATTTTGAGAGCTGCCATTGATTTAATATGTGTAAAGAGTGTAGGGGTTGCACTGTCATTCAATGGAAAAGTTTAGCCAACAAATATATTACACCTAACTCTGATGATGTGATCACCTCAAGCACAGATGTCTCAACACTAGCCTACTGTCCTGGTATCTTTTAAAAGAATACTATGAAAATGATAACAAAGAGGCAGAGGGAAGATTTAGTTTGGAAAACTGAGCAGGGCCACCAAACAAAATTGCTCAACTTATTTTGGCAAAGTGTAAAATTTGTATAACACTATTTTCCCATCAAACAGATGTACTCTATAAATCAATTTCCTCTGTCACTACTTATTGCTGCATGTTGCTCAGTGGTTCTGAGATACCACATGGAAAATCAGTTATATTTGTTAAATTTACCCTGCAGGGCCATACCACCAGTACGTGCATTATCCCAAGAGGCAAATCTGCCAAGCTCATGCAGTGCATATCATCACTAAACCCATGAGAAAATGCAAATGTGGCTGTATCGTAGCTTATTTGCATAGGTTTTCATTGGACCTGCATAACCTTTATACAAAATGTTAATTTACTTTGCTTTCCTGAAGCTTATTACCAGTGTGAGATGTTTACTGCCCTTATACAAGGTAGATTTAATAGCATAAATCTTAAAGGACCTAATGAAATCCATCTTGGAAATAGAACATAACCTTTGAAGTGATGTTCTAAGCATAGCGTGTTGTTGACTGGGTTGTAGAATGTTAATACCTAGTAATAAAGGTGAAGAACTAACTCTCTCTCTCACATACACATGCAGATGCACACAGCTTTTCTATTTTTTGTGCAACCGCAGAAGCAAAAAATATTTGCTTGCAAACTATGAAGGGCCTGAATCCAGTCACTGAGTACACATTTCACTCACACTGATACCAGAGTGGAAGATTGCCAATTCAGCATCTTGGCTGACATTCAAACTTGCTGATGGCTGAGTCTCTGAATTCTGAGCTCACCATTAAAGAAGAGAGAGCAACCTCACAATCATTGCAAGTTTAGTCTCCAGGACTGAATGTATACAAACAGTACTCTGCCGCAAAAAAGCGGGTGGGGCTTTTCAACTCTACTTGGTTTTATCTGCAAAGTTACAATACAAGGAGTATGAATTCTTCCAAGCTAAGCAATTTTCCCACATGTGACTGAGGCATTAATTGATCAAATCGGCAACAGGAAACAAAACAAAACAAACCTGTTTACACATTTATGTTAAATTAAAAAAATAAAATCTTGGAATGCTGGGAAACTGAAATCATGATTTTATAGTGGAACATGGGAATGCTGTAAATCTTACAGTAGGCATTTTACTCCACCTTACAAGCCACTAAGATTCATCAAGTCTGAAACCAAACCAAGCACTTCCTGATATGTCTCACTACTCCCAAATACCAAAACTCTGACAACATTATTAAAAGAGGCTGATGCAGTGTATAAGTCTCATATTTACTGATAGGAAAATAGATGTTGCAGTCAAACCACCTGTAGAGTCCAATCTAATTTTAGAGTTTATTTTTAATAGTTTCAAACAAAAATTTGGATAAAAATTAATGATCATAGAACTGTAAAGTGTTTCAGTAGAACTATTTAATAAGCACAGAACATACAGTGCTTCATATTAATTTAAATCAGTTATAAATGTAAATGACCAAAAGCTGAAATATACGTGCAGCATGTATATGCTGTAAACCTATTTAGAAAGACAATGCATGTCTTACACTGTATGTGTATGTACTGTACAAATATTGAGAATATCAGACCAGATCCTGTTAGGTCTTCCCAGGAGATGCAGGATCAAACCTACAGAGAATCATAGATGATTAGGGTTGGACAGGACCTCAAGAAGTAGCCCAACTCCCTGCTCAAAGCAGGACCAACCCCATCCTGTGTTATCACAATTCACAGACAGAGTTATATATTGAGTAATTATTGCTTGGGTTAATTAGTTCAAGACTGAATTTATGCTAGTCAGCCTGAGGGGAGGGGAACACAAAATTAACATGACATATATTTAACTTTTACAGAATTATTATTATTTAATATTAGTCACCAGAGAGGCCTCAGACACAATCAGGGCATCACTGTTCTAGGAATGGTACAAACACAGAGACAGAATCTCTGACCCAAAGCCATTATAGTCTTGACATAAGTATTTGCATCACATTAAAGATCACAAGATCACATTAAAGGATGTTTAACCAAGATATTCAATAGTGACTAGTTATTTCTGGGGTGCCCAAACTGAGATACTTCAAAGGGCAGGTGGCTTAATACTTTCTGGAAATCAGTCCCCTTTAAGGTGCCTCAAGTTTGGCACAGACTTACTGTCATTCTTGAAAATGTTGGGCTTGATGTTAATTTTTAAGTATATTTTTCAGTTTTAATTGGTTGAAATTTTTGCACTAGCATGACATTTAAAAATACCTTACTATTAACTGTTTCTTAATCATCAGGTTAGTGGCAGTAGAAGTTCAGACTGAGAGCAGATTAGAACCACCAGGATATTTTGCAACATGTAATAAATAATCAGTAGGAAACAAACAGGGGTTCTCCTGACTAAGGACCCCATAACAGGGCCCCTCAGATGAAATTTTCTAATATTCTGATCTTACTAAGTGGAGAGGAATGGTGAAGCAAAGCAAAGAAGAGCAGCAGCTGGGATTGTGAGGGAGGGAACTAGGCAGGGAATGACGACCAGGGCCGTAACTATAGCGGGGCCAACGGTGCACAGCCCCGGGGCGGCCCAAAGTGGCTCAATAGAGCCACTCTATTAAAGGAGTGGCTTTGCAGTGCCAGTTCTGAGCACCGCTAATGGGAAGGTGTGCGTTCCGATTGGAACGCACCCCAGGCAGCAAAATGTCACATTACGGCTGATGATGACTCAGGGGAGTCGAAGTCAGAGGAAGGGCTCTCCAGAGCTCTTTACTGCTCCTTCATGAAGGAATAGCAGTGCTCTCCCAAAGTGTTTGTTGCTCATTGCTGGCTGACACCACTAGCTGCACTGGCTAGGCGTAGAATACAGTATAGGGCTAGGTACATATTCTGCTCAGGTCATGGGCAGGTGAACTGGTAGAGAGAAGCTCCATGGCTTCCATTTCTTCCCCCAGAACAATTCCATCAGGCAAGATAAGACTTTGCCCACAGAAGCACAGAAAATTAGAGACCAGAAAATGTTCACTTCAGTCTGCTTTCCTGACAAATTAATTCCTGTACAGAATGTTAAGACTGTACTAAAGCAAGACAAATTCACATTTAAGTCCAATTGCCATTGCTAATTTTCTCCTTTGTGTCCAAGTACTAGTGAGATTTTGAACAGATTATAGCCTGATACATGAGACCTTATGTGTTGTATCAAGTTAAGAAAACAGTGGCAGCATTATTTTGAATTTCCTGGTCTTTTGTCACATAAAGTCAGAACCCTGCCAATACTGTAACATCTTTAAAAAGTGTAATTTTCATTAATGTGTCATCTTCTGCTTTCCTTCCAGGTTGCTCAGTTTCATTTTGTGCTGCGATTCACTGATGCGGTTTCAAGGGCCCTCCAAACATGCTAGATTATTTCACATGCAGTTGCATCCTTGCAGCACAGAATGAAACAGAGGCAGATGAAAGCAAAATTAACTATTCTTTAGCCACTCTGTATATTTGGCATATTACTTTTAATATGCACTAGCAGCCCATACCATAAAGCTTGTATTATGGAAGAAAGCAGTCTTTGAGTTACTTCTCTTTTTATTTTCAGACACAAAGATATCAAACTTTATTTCCTATCTTTCACTCCTTCTTCCTCCTCCTTATGCACAGGATCATCCATGTACTGTATACTTAACACAGCACAGTGACACCTTTCAGTGAACTCAGACCATGTCAGAACTAAAGTGATAGGGTATGTCCACACAGGCTTCTTATTTCAAAACAACAGAGGTTCTTTCAAAATACGAAGTGGCATGTCCACAGTACGCACTGTTATTTCGAAACCGTTAAACCTCACATCTAATTGAAATAGCTGTTGTTTCGAAATGGTTGTTTTGAAACTACGGCATTCGGACACGTTGTTTTGAAACCACACCATTGTTTCAAAACAACTGTTTCAAAACAACATGTCCGAACGGCTTTGTGTCGAAATAACCATTTTGAAACAAGGGCTGTTTCGAAAGCAGGCTTTCCCTTAATTCGAATTAACAAACTGTTAATTTGAATTAACTTATTTCAAAATAAGGACTTTATTTTGAAATAACTCATTTCAAAATGGGTTATTTTGAAATAATGATGTATGTGTGAACATAGCCATAGTGTGACATGCAGTACAGCAACAGGGCTGTCCTCCATGCCCAATTAAGTCCAACGGTATCTTCAAAATGGCAGGCACCTACAACTTTAAGATAGATGTGGAGTCTGCACAGTCAGCAGACAACACCACGGAGTGGTCCATCAGGCATCGGACAGTATTATATGTTATCTCTACACACCACCTCTGTATTAAAGGTAGCAGGTAGCTTAGCAGAATTCCTTTGACTGCATTTGCGCTGAAGGCCACACTTTGCCCACTCTTGCAATGCAAAAGCATTGTGTGAATCTATGAAGTACTTCTTTTGTTAGGTTAGGAAGTGTCCTAAACTCATCAGGGCATGTACAGGAGTCAATTTTTCCTCCATTAAAATGCTGACTCTGATTTTTTTACATCTACCCTCCAAAAAAATCCTTACTTTGACAGTGAATCTTCACTGGGCTTTAAAAAAACAAAACAAAAAAAATCTAAGCCATGCTCCCATCATTTTAGCTGGCATATCACAAACAAAATCGTCTAGAACAAACCTCAAACAGTCATTTGGAGAAAAACAAAATATTTTCCCATATCATCACTACTACAGACATACTAACCACATCTATTCAGCCTGTCAATCTGCAGTTTATATTATGATAACCTTACCTAGCAGTATACCACAGTTCAGAAACACCAAATTCAATGCTAAAGAAACAATCAATGAAGTGGCAGGCATTCACTCATGAAGAGTACAGAACAGGACGTGGAGTGACGTAGTCATTCACTAGGGACAATGGACTTCTCCCAAACACCTAAAAATATCGCTTTGGCCTCGTCCAATGGTTTAATTGCAGTATATGAGGAAGGAGTCTACACTTAACCCTCGAGTTTAGCCCCTTGATTGTGAGCCCAAAGGGACTGGGAGTGCCTTGGAGGAGAAAAGAAGCATGTAGCATTTTTATGTTGTGAGGCACTCGGATAGCCAATTTAAGGAGAGTGTTGGTAGGCCCTGGAGAACTCCTCCATTAAAGAGGGTTTTCTGTAGTTTTGGCTCCCAAACAAGGCAGAAAGGAAAGGCTCATGGGACAGTGGGTGAGGTTTCTATTCTGTGCGTACAAAATCAGAGACATGCTGAAGGGAACATCAAACACTGAGGAAGCACACATGATTCACAAGAAACCAAGTACCATATAACCGTCAGTCACTTTCTCAGTTTTAAAGAGGATAAACACAAACCCCTCATTAACTCAGCACTGGGGTTGAAATTCTTTAAATAAAATCCTAGACTTTGAAAATCACATACACACATTCTCAAGTGGCTCCTGTGATTGAGACTCGAAGCAGGGGCGTCGCTGGTGCTGGGCACTCCGGGGCACGTGCCCTGAACCCCAGCACCAGTGCCCCGGGCCAGAGATCCGGGGCTCAGCCACTGGCGGCTGCAGTGGCCCCATCCCCAGCCGGGGATGCGGGGCTTAGCCGCCCGCAGTGGCGCCTGGCCCTGGCCCTGGCCAGGGGGCGGGGCCTGTGGGCTGGGGGCGGGGCCTGGGCCCATGCCTCGGGTCCCTCCCCCAGCCAGCAACGTCCCTGACTCCAACCCAGATTCCCAGAAGAGACCATGAAGTTACAAAGGCTGGACTTTAATATTGCTGTATGTTTTAGGCAGGAAGAATATGATTGTAATTGTGAAAAGCTTTGAACAGAAAGATTATAAGGGAGCCTGAATAGTACAGATTATGTTATTTAGACAGAAATAGTAAACCAAGAAAAAGGACAAAATAATTCCTGAGGGTCCTAGCAAGACACACAGCAACCTCAGAGATTGTTCTCCCCTACTTACTGGTAACATTAAGCTCGGTACCATTCATGTCTCCTTACAATCTGTTAAATATCACTTGTTTCTGCAGACCACAACTTGAGATGTCAAAGTTGTTAATGTTCAATGTGGATGTGACAGAACTGATGCATGGGATATCAGAATTAATATACCACATTGCAGGGGTTGTTAAGGGACTGTTATTTGCATTTATGCAGTGCAACCACTAGATGACTCTGTGCATACTGTAGGTTTTGGAAAGTGAGGTGATCTCCAGTAACAGGCAAAGATGGAAGCCAGCAGCTACCTTCATGTATAGACTAAAGCTGTTCTCCTTAAGGAGGATTGTGGCTCATAAAATACAATACTAATTCTTAAGATAATGGTGTGCCAGCTTCATTCTTGTGGGCACAGAGAAATGCATTTTTAATCCCCCATGACCAGAAGAGAGCAACGCTGGAGAGGATACACTCACTATGGGAACAGCAGATTTCAAAAACAGTCAGGCTATATATGAAGCTGCTGAAGAGCTGCTCTGAAGCTGGGCATCAGCCCACCCTTTGCACTTTTGCTCTCCATGTCACATGGGTGACTGGAGTTGCTACACCCACATTCCAGGCAGACTTTTTACAGGGGGGGGGCACCTGCTGCTTTGGCTGTACTGATTTAAAAACAATGTGGGCACGATATGTGACGGTAATCCCCACTTCCAACACTGTAAATATAGAAACATAATTCTGAGTGGGTGCTTAGCATCAGGTTCTTTTATTGCAGTGCTCTGTAGGTAGGCTGCATCTGCCGTTCCCAATACTGAGCTGAATTTCTGTTTTATTGAGATCAATCCCTGTCAATGAATACAGACTGTATATCATGTGCATTGAGCTCATATTCCATAAACTAGAGCCAACTGTAGTACAAAATCTGAACTTCATGGTGTCTAATTATTAATAGTTGCCACAAGCTGTGTTTTCACAGATGCCATAACTGTTTTAAGGAGGCCTCAGGTAGGTGAATGGTAATACTGTGAGTTGCATCTATGTGCTTGGTAAACTGGGCTCATTTTGGAGTCAGTATTGTAGAACAGCAGTTATACTATGCTGTTCCCAAAAAGCACAATACATTCTTTCTTTAGCAAGAACAACTAGATGTTAGGTCAAGTACTGTAAAATCTCACAGTGCAACAGAACCAGACTAAAACTACACACTCCACAGTTTTGCAATGACAGACCAAAAAGCAGGGCTTTCATTTGCCTTTGATTTTATGATAAGTTTAGTGGAGAGAGGAGATATCAACATATACTTCGATATCATACTTAACATCTCACTCCTCTGCTTCAAACTTCCATTACTCACCTACCACACAGTGTGTTTTATGTTGGTATATTTTATATGAAAATATCACTTGTCCATCACAATTGGTTGCTTGGTAAAGCCACTATTCAGGAAAGCATTCCTATTCTCAATACCGTTTAACACAAAGCTAAATTATAAGTCACCTAAATCTATTAAAATGAAAAAGATTTACCCATAAGTATGTGCTTAAGGGCTGTCCCAAACAGGGACTTAAGTATGTACTTAATGCTCTCCTGAATCAGGAGCTATGTGTCCATGCTGCTAAGATGTAGCTTGCAAACCATTCGATCTGTTTAAGACAGAAGTAAAGAAAGGTAGGAACAGCTACATATGGGGGGCGGGGGGGGACGGACAAGTTAGCTCAGGGAAACCAGAAACCTCTGGGCATACAATGTTTGTTTTATTAGAAAGCAGATTAACCCATACAGGGCAGGTTTACAAAATGAATCTCATAACGAATATGAGTCTGGGAAGTTCTTGGTCATATGGGTCTACTGTCTACTACAGAAATATGGAGAAATAGAACAAAAAGAAAATCTAGTGTTTGGAGGAGCAGAGGAAACAGGCAGGATGGTTATGTCTACACTTAGAAGCTTAGTTCAAATTACTTTAATTTCGAACTAATTAAATCAAACTAATAATGATTAGTTCGAATTAAGGTAATTTGAACAAGGCCCCACTAGGAAAACCAATTGAACTAGCATGTCCATGTACAGGATTTGCTAGTTCAAATTAGGAGAGGGTCACCATGAGAAGTGTGGAAAAATGACACCCAAGAAGGGCCATACCACCACCCAGAGGCAGGTGGCGAGGAAGGCATCCCCTGCCTGGCGTTAGCCCCGCTCAGTCGGGTGGTGGAGAAGGCATCCCTCGCCTGGCTCTAGCAGCGCTGGCAGGGCAGAAGGCATCCAGCAGCCCGGCTCCAGGCACAGGGAAGGGACCCCACAACCAGCTCTCTGCATGCTGGCCGGATGCAGGGGAGGGACCCCATGCCCGGCTATAAAAGTGTCGGCCGGGCACAGGAAAGGGATCCTCGCTCCTAGCTCTGGCTGCACTTGCTAGGCAGTGGGGAACACACCCGCCCCCGCCCAGCTCTAGCACATTTGCCAGGCAGTGAGGAAGGGCCCCCCCTCCTCTGGGCGCACTTGCTGGGTGGGGGAAAAGGCATCCCCCTGCTTGCCCTGCAGGTACGTCTTTATAAGGTGCCATGCACCCTGGAAGGAAGGTCAAACCACGTTAACATGAACTAAATCGTTAGTTCATATTAACGCGGCTCCCTTGGGTTAGTTCGAACTAATAGGTTCAAACTGACGTTTAGTTTGAACTTAAGGTAGGTTTTATAAGTTAGAACTAGGCTTTCCTTAGTTCGAACTAATGAAAGCTCATGTGGCCATGCACTAATTTAGTTCAAATTAAGCTTCCTTAATTCAAACTAAATTTTAAGTGTAGACATACCCAATGATAACAAAGAGATGCAGCCAGAAAAGAATAAGCAAATTAAGGGCAGCTATATAAAATGGGGATTTCAGATGCTAACTACAGTATGTTATAGTATCACTTCATTCAATGACAGGTTGGTTCAGATATGCATCATAGGCTGGGTGTCTATCTAGTGGTGTCTATTCAGTGGGAAGAGAGAACCCCCCCCACACCCACAGCACTTTCAGCAGCAGTATTCAGACCAAAAAGTGTTAGAGGGGAATGCTTTTATGCGGCAGGGGTTAGACCTCGCTGACAAAACTGCCTTTGCAAGCAGTTTTCTTTTGGCAGTAGGGGTCACTTGAAGCTGCCACTGAAGGTGAGGGAGCTTTGGTGGAAGGGGAGCCGTGGTGTGTCACACACAGCTGAGAACCCTCGCAGCTGTGTCACAACTCTCAAAAGGTTAAGAACCCCTGCCACATAGAACCATCTAGTGTTGTCAGGAAAATGCATTGGATGACTTACCTCAACAAGTTTTTTGCACCCCCAATTCCAATGAATTTATGAAAGCAGGAGGTATGGAAGTCATGAAAATAAAAGAAAAACAATAAAAAATAAAAAGTTAGTAGCAAAATGTCTGAACCCCTCTATGCAAAGTTCAGTTTGATTCGGTTTGATTATTTGAAGTAAAAATTCAAGTTTATTCTTAATGTACATTTGCTTGCCCATTACAATGAGCTTCAGTAGGATAAACTTGAAATAATTATTTACAAACTGATGCAGAATATGGGTTGATTTGGTAGCCAGCCTATATATAGAGACTGTAAGCTCTTTAAGGAAGAAAATAAAGAATTCACAATGAGCTGCTCACTTCTTTACACACTAGATGAAAGAATTAAATCTTTTTATAAATATTTCCTTCCTAAAATTCACCTTCCTTTTGTGAAGAATGAGCTCATGCTTTCTAGTAGCAGCATTTTACAGTAGCTGAATTTTATTACCGTAAGAGTCTCTCCCAAAGTAAACTAACTTAGTGATATCAGGGTTCACAGGTCAATGGAAATTTCTGAGTCAAAGCTACATATATCACCAAATGTAAGTCACGAAGTACTGGTAACACTCAGACAGCAGCTCCCACATATCTTTTGATGCTTATTTTCTCAGCCCTGAGGACTGGTTAGTCAAATTTAAAACTGTCTTTTCTATATCCAGCTTTAGCTAATGACAGTATGCAAGATAAACACATGCTTACTACAACAGGAGTTACAAAACACCACATAATTCATCAGCATTCCTGAAGTTTCATTACTACTATTATTATATAGTACCATCAGTGTACAAAGCAATTTAAGTAGAGCACTTTAGGGTAGGAGTGCTGAAGGTGGCAGGTGAAATATGGATGCCCTGAAAAAAAAGGAGCTTGAACTTTATGCAGAACAGGAGGAAAGCCAGTGAAAAGATCCAAGTGTGACAACTAGATAGGATCAGAGCTGCATGAATAGAAAACAAAAGCAGCAGTATCATTCTGGGAAAGAGTGGGAGGCCAGGGAGTAAAATGTTGCATTGGTAAAGTCAGAGGACTTGGGCACTGACTAGTCTCTTAGCTGGTAGGAAGGAGATGAAGAGAAGAATGTCAATGATATTGCAGAAACCAAGAGATTAACACTCATTCCAAGAAGTAAAACTTTTTTCTAGTGTGTATCTTACTCTTAGGTAATCAGAGAGTCATGAGGTCTTTTTGTTATTATTATTATTTATTAGTAGTATTGTTGTAATGCATAAAGGCCCCAATCAGAGATCAGGGCTCCACTGTGCTAGGTCCTGTACACATTTCATGAAATTTGATGATAATCTAAGACTGGATGAGACAGGATATGACAAGTGAATACAACAAAAAGACACGGAAAACACAAGATGGTCACTTCAAACTAGAGTTAGGTCTGAATCAAACCGCAAATCTAAACAAGCCTGAACTCTGAGGAGGTTGGGATATGGATCCTAACTTTGTGACTGGCTTTTAGTGTATCTCAAAAACACTTACAGATCCAAACAACTGCGGACTCTGGGAAGTTCCAGTACAGATGCCAGGTTTTTCCTCTGCCCAACCCTACTTTTAAACTTCAAAGGAAACTCCCTAAGAGACACTTTGTTCTAACTTCAGTTATGTTTTGCTTATACTTACAATCTGACCATGATTAATACTATTTAACTAAATTTTGACCAAGGCTGGTGATTTACTGCTTTTCTTTTTACCCTGTATATGAAAAGGACAAAATAATCAGTCAGAAAATAGTTTGAAATAACTCCTGTTTTACATAATAATATTTAAAAAGCTCTACTCCTCATTTCAGGAAAGATGCAGAAAAACTGGAGAAAATCCAGAGAAGAGCAATACAAATGATTAAAGGTCTGGAACATCTGACTTTTGAACGAAGACTGAAAGAGCAGGGATTGTTCAGTCTGGAAAGGAGGAGACTGAGGGATCATAACCCTAAGATAGAAGCACATTTGCTCTGATCCCTCTGATAGAGACAAACACCTTCAGGATCTTTATCAAGCATTCTAAAACTACAATACCCATCTGCAGAAGTAAGAAAACAGACTGACAGAGCCAGACAGGTACCCCAAAGTCAACTACTACATAAGAGGCCCAAGAAAGAAAACAACAGAATGCCATTGGTTTTCACATATAACCCCAAGTCAAACCTCTACAACAGGCCATTAAAGACCTACAGCCTATTCTAAACATGATCCCTCACCCTCTCAAGCCTTGGGAGACAGACCTCTCCTCGCATACAGACAGCCACCTAAGCTTAAAAAGATACTCACCAGGAACTACAGACCTAACAGCAGAATCATTAAAGCAGGCAAATACCACTGCAACGAGCCACGTCGCCAGCTTTGCCCACACATCTGCACAAAAGACACCACCATAGGACCTAATCAGGCCACCTGCTCCATCAAGGACTCACTCACCTGCTCATCCACCAATGTGATTTATGCTATCATGTGCCAGAAATGCCCCTACAAAAGAATAAATGGGCAAAAAACTGACATCGGAAATCACAACATTCAAAAAACAGTTGCTGAGCACTTCCATCTTTCTAATCACTCTGTGAATGATTTGTTAACAGCTGTGCTCAAACAAGTCAATAGGACATCAAGAATTCAAAGAGAAACAGCTGAACTAGAACCGACATACAGCTTCAGTTGTGTGAAAGCAAGATTAAATCATAACTATGGATTCTTTTCCCACTACAAGTGATCTGACTTCACCTTCCTCTATATGCTGTTCCCCAGTATTTGATTCTTAATAACTGCTTTGATTTGCTGTTACAGTCTGACCTGATCCCATGACTTACACTCCCCTGCATTTATTCTCCTCCCATTCTGTAAGTTCCCCCATCTTCAAAGCATCTGACGAAGTGGGAGTTTCTCCCACAAAAGCTCATGAGATAAATAAATTTGTTAGTCTTTAAGTGGCACAGGACCCCTCACTTGTTTTGCTGAATTAGACTAACACAGCTGCCCTTTTGGAACTTAACAATTTTCGTGTACCTAAAAGGTTGTTACAAGGAGCAGGGAGAAAAATTGTTCTCATTAACCACTAATGGTAGGAAAAGAAGCAATCAGCTTAAACTACAGCAAGGAAGGTTTAGGTTGGACATTAGGAAAAAATTCCTAATGGTCAGGGTGATTAAACACTGGAATGAGTTGCCTAGGCAGACTGTGGAATCTCTATCAGTGGAAGTTTGTAAGAGCAGGTTAGACAAACACCTGTCAGGGATGGCTTAAGAGGGAACTTGGTCTTGCCATGAGTGCAGGGGACTGGACTCGTTGACCTCTCATGGTCCCTTATAGTTTCTATGATTCTCTCTCTTCTTCTTCTTCTTTAAAAAAGAAAACCGCATAGAAATATTTATTTATACTTACTTATCAGAAAGGTGAATTTTAACATTTAAAACAAAATAAACAAGCATTCCTGAGATTTATGCAAGAAGCTATATGAAAGAGTAACAGGGAAAATGTCTCTGTGTCACATATTGTGAAACATCACAAATTAAAAATCTCCATGCTTCACCCCAACAACACATTGCAATCATCTGGCAACCCTATTCACCACCTAGGGCCAAATTCATCTTACAGTTAGACCTTTGCAAACATCTTTAAAGAAAATGGGGTAACACAAAAGTGTAATCCAGAGCAAAATTACAGAAGTCTACATTAAACAGCATGGAGAGTTCTCCCATGGTGGGGGATTCAAGTGACTCTGCACTCAATCAGACATATGCACCAATCAGACACATGGATTGCACATGAAGTCAAATTCTGGGTGTTGAAGGGCCACATGCTGTCTACACAGCCACTGGTTTGACTGAAGGGATATGAGACAGCTTAATTCAAGTCTTTCACCTCATAAAATAGTTTACAGATGCAGATTTCACCCTAATCTGTTCCTTCTCAATCCCACAACCTTACAAAAATAAAAATAGAAAGAAGACAAAAAATCTGTGGCATGAAAAGGAGACACTACAATTCAACAAATCACACCACTACCTGATCATATCTTACCATCCATTTCCAGTATCAGAAAAACACAAAAAATTTGCATGAGCAAATTTTCAGGTTCAGCAACAGTAAAATCATAACCAGTTTGCATAAGAGACAGTGAATTGGACAGATCGTGTTACCATTAACAATATTTTGAGGTGTTCAAGTAGGAAGAAATAAAAATTATAGACCTTGGCCTGCATTGTAGTTCAACTCTAATACTAAACAACCAGGAAATCATTTGAAGGCTAGCTTTTTTAAGAAGGTCCAGGCTGTTATAGCTCTGTTTGTTTTGTTGCATGACTCTTTTCTGAAAAACTTACAGCAATTTTATCTTTGGAACTTGCCTTAGCAAAGAACTGACCTTATATTGGCATTCTAGTTTCGCTTCTTGACTGTGGAGAAGCACAACTCTATTGCATCAGGATTCCAATCCTGACAAGGTAATCTCAATAAGCAGCCCCCAGTGGCTGCACAGGTCATCTGGTAGGATCAGGGCCCAAGTTTTAACAGAGGAACTCACCCACTGTACTCAGGATGAGACAGGTAGGGGTGAGCTCATTCTGATGAGTGAAAGAAAAGCTTTCTACCTAAATTGACATTTGCAGCCTTACCCTGCTGATCTATTTAACCTACCACTTTCTTCCAGTCATCATTATATCCTGACTGAGGGTCAGTTTAATGCTCTGCTTTGAACAAGTTTTGCAGTTAATTAATTCTGGCAAATTCTTATCTGCCAGTTCAGTGAAATCTATGGTAGATTCAGACTCAGACTTTTAAGGTCAGAAGGAACCATCATGATCATCTAGTCTGACTTCATGCATATTGCAGGTCACAGGGAGCCTCAACCATCTGTTCCTGTAACAGACCCCTGATCTACCATCAACATTCAGAGGGGATACAGATGAGATTCTACAATTAAATAAAGCTATCACCTATATTTACTACTTTTACTGATGAGTGTTATATAAAACAGACTGCCAGCAAATCCATTGGTGATAAAATAAAAAGTTAGTGTCCTCCCCTCCTTAAATACGAGCTCATATTATCTACTCACATTCAGCACTATGCAGAGCCAGTCTAGACCAAACATCACCCTGACAGCAAACCATATCTTTCCAGTATAGAAGGCACTAAGGCAATGTTTATGTAATGATCTCTTAGTGAAGCAAATAAGCAGAAACAGGAATTCCAAAGCTCAAGTCCCATTGGCATTTCAATTTTACATTAGTATAGCACACGCCAAGTTTGGGCATTTTAAATTACAAAGCCTGTTATCACATATTGCTTTATCGGCATTCCATACAACTGCCTAATTGAGAGCTCGATAAGAATGTCTAAAATGTGTGCTATGTTTTAGAACAGCAAACTCTTCCTCTTCAGTTCCGAACCAGCCATTTTAATGAACAAAGCCTTCTCTACTCTTTCAAAATGCTTCCACAGACTTAAGGCATGCCTACCGAAAAATGAAATGCTCCTGGCTGGTCCTTATGCAGGGATGAAGGTCCCGAGAGCTGGGCTCCAGCCTGGGCACTCCAGCCTAAGCCAGCTGACAGAGGCCAGTCATAGATGTTTTATTGCAGAGTAAACATAACATTAATGTGTCTGCAGATCATACACCCCATTCTGGAATGAAGCTGAAATTGACAGTCCCAAATAATACAGCACAGCTACTTATCCACGCGAGTGCTGACATGAGAGTTCCTAAAGACTATCTGTTATACAAAATGATCGAAAAGAGTTTAAGTATCACAGGGTATGCTTGATTCACCAAGGACTAATGAACCCTCTGAGAAGAATCAGGAATCCAAGCAACCAAATGAATTACTTGCCAAGAAAAGCATATGTTCTGGGCTTTCTGTGTTCGCTTTTACATTCCCAGACACATGATGATATATATACACATGTGCAGTCTATTCATTCCCAACTGTGCTTCTTACAAAGGTGCCAGTTAAGAGAACAAAGCCAGAATCAAGTGGCCTTTTCCAGCACCCTTACTATACTGAGTGACAACAGTTTCTGTTTTATTTTTATTCATTCTAAATCGACCAAAACTGTTCTGTTACTAACTTTTGTAAACTGGCCCCAGTATGCTCAGTAGCTTTCTCTTAAGCGAAGTTTTATAACAAACTTATCTACTTCTTAACGACCATGATCACAATTACAATCGGGAATACATTAATATACTTAATTATAACTATTACCACCCCTGGATTTTATCACATACCTTAAATTATCACGTAATATTAACAACTTCTACATTATACTAATAAAAAACTCATATCTCTATCTCAGTATTTTGTGCTAGTCAGATAAAACTAACAGTCAATTACTCTAGAATAGAATCTTCTATGTACAACAGTGGGTTAAGAAAGACAGAAGGACTTTAACATAGCCTTCTGTTATCTATGGTGTCCTATTTTTAGGTGATGAATAGATGCGATTTCTAAAGTGAAACTACCATGCAGTACATGGCCCAGGAGACTCCTTTTCATTTGTTAAGAATCCCAAATGTGGGGGAGATAACTGCCTAGGTTTCATGACCCAACCCAAGCCCTTGACCAGTATTTTGCAATCTTGGAGAATGACTGAAGAGGCAATACTGCATCTGACTATATACATGATCTGGAGAAACGAGCCCAGGACAGGGATGCCATTTGATTTCTGCCTTATGCACCTGGTGGTATAAGAAGGATGTTGATGATGATTGAAGTGCAGGGTGTAAGGCTGTAAAAAGTCAAACTCCTTTAAATCCCACACCCCCTACTCCATCAATTGTTATGATCTGTCTGGATTTCTTGTTCTTCACCCATTCTCTGCCTTTGTGGAACTCCAAAGCACCCTATCAATAAACAGAGCTATAATAGAACATCCATGTTTGTAGAGCCCTGCAAATCCACAGATATTTGCATTATATCTGTGGATGCAATGCAGATATCTGCTGACCATTTCTTGTGGATGCAGATTGGATACTGGTCCACATATAGGTGCATTATGTCCATGTCTGTGGACACAATGCAGATATCCACGGATCATTTCTTGCAGATTCACATATTTGTATCAATGCAGAGCTCTACACAGGAGCATCATTGCCCTGGGAAAAGACCCTGGGCCCAGGCCTGAGCCCTGGTCCCACCTCCTGGCCCTGATCTGGAGTCAGGGCCCCAGACTCCTGCCACTGCCAGCCCAGCCCCCACTCCTCAGCCAGGGCAGGGGCCACGCCTGAGTGAGGCAGTGGCTGCCACTGGCGGCTCAGCCCAGATAGCGGGCTGGAAGAGCCATTCGGGGACTGGTGCTGGGACTCAGGGCACGTGTCTCATGTGCCAAGCACCATGACACCCCTGGCTCTACATATTTGTCGGTACTAATAACATCTTACTTGGCTGTACAGTCTCTGTGGGTCTGGAGGGGTAGTGCAGGGGGTGCTAAAAGGCGTATGGGTGCTTTTCAGCATCTTCCCTAACACTGCATGCCCTCATTGCAGTTCACTAGGTCTCCTGAGAGACTCTTGATATGCTCTCTGGTAAAACTTGAAGATCTAAACCCTTTTACTCACTGAACTAACAGCTGGAGCAAAGTAAAAGACAATGATGGCTCAGTTCCCTCTTCCTGAGCCAATGAACTGCAGGAATCTTACAGACCAGTGTATGATGTTTACCACCAAGTTGTATGTGCTAAAGTTTACAGTGCCACAGTTTTAATTGTATGTTCTTTCTCAGAAGGTACTCTCTTATTATTTTTGTCTTGTACTTGTTTTTATTCTGTTGTACAGAATCAGAAGGGCTTTGGCAGATGAAGGGGAAAAAGGAAGCACTATATAAATAAAATTAATTACTATTATTTTATTGTACTTCCCCAAATCAAAACACTAACCAGATGGACGCAATGATTTGGAAGTAGGAAAGAGACTTAGATCAGAATAAAAAGCATCCTGATCTAATGAAGACTGCCTGCTTCACTGAACTCAAGACAAGGCACCGCTGTTATGATGGCGGGCACAATAGCTCACTCACTCTCTTTTTGCAAACAAGATCAGGAACATGAAGACTACTTTATAAGTCAAACACCTGCCATTTGCTAGGTTTCAATAGTTAACTGTAATGAGAATGGAACTTCTATCCCCTAGATCATTATGGCACTGTCTATCTGCCCATGGGAGTTTAGATTTACTATAACAGTTTGTAACCAAAGAGAAAACATCAGTTAAACAGGAAATGGATCTAAGAGGTATTGCCTCAATCCTGGAATTAGGGTGCATCACCTTCCCTATATAAAATACCGATGCATGACAAGGATTAACCAAGATACACTGCTTGGCTTTAGTTCAACAGGTGTTGATTTTCCTTTTTAACAAAGCTGCCTAAAACTCACGACCATAAAGCGAAACGAACACACAACCCCCATACAATCCCCTGCATCCAGAAATACAAAGGATATTATGTCAGATGCTGCAATCCTCTCCGAGCACTACACCTACTCCAGTCAAAACTCCCGTCTCAAACAAGTTTTGTGCTACCCTCATCTTGGTTTTTGTAAATTATTTACATCAGAAATGCTGAATCATGGACATTGAGGAACCATGGTACATTTGCCAAAACAATAACCAAACTACTCACAGATTAAAACATAGTTTTTCAGTGACTTGCCTTTTTCAGGTTTCTCTCTTCATTAGCACCTCACGTACCAGCTCTAGTCACAATATTCCACTTAAGAAAGCCAGCAGCCTATGTTTCAGTCCAGGAATACTGACTTCCCTGCTAGGCTTGCCTGACATGATTTTTAATACTTTTATTTGTTTTTCAATTCTTCAGCAGAATTCACTAATTGAAAGATGACAGGAACAGACACTGCAGTGAAAGAAAAAAAAGTAGTAGAGCACCCCAATTGTGAGTGAATGCTGACCAGTCCACCAATTACTGGGCAGTCCATAAGGTCTTCTACCATACTCATACAAAAAGAAAATTCAACAGATCTTTTTTATTGCCACTGATTGCAGTAAATTGATTTGTGGCCATAAGAAGAGTAACTTTATTATTTAAAGAGTAGTTTTAAGAATCCATTAGAGCCAAATGAAAGACTACATACATCTCTTTAGGATACAGTGATCCGTCTCTAGCTCTGACTTGCCGACAGGGAAAGACGCCAAGAGCAATCCTAGGGCCTTGCTTCTTCATTGTCCCCTCCTGACCTCCGTGCCACCAGATGCTGGTGAAACATTTGTTGGTGTCCGTAACTCTGAACACCAAAATTCATTAACAACTACAGACATGAAACTTGTTTAGCAGAAACACAGATATCACCAATATATCTGAGATCTTCTAACATCCCTACCCTACACACAGAGAATGAAGTCAGAACACCTTGAAGGCTGGAAACAAATCTGTAATAGACATGAATGAGCATGTTATTCTCAATGGAATAGTATTTCTACTAGCAAGACTGATTGGTCCATGGTCCCTCATAACTAGAACACTAGTGACATCAACCTCTGCTTTTGGATGCATGCCGAGCACAGAAAAATGAAAAATTCTCTTATGAAAGAGCTTTAACTTGTATTCCTTTCTTGCTACAGCCTTTATGGTAGGTAGCATGAGCACACTGCTAGGTGCTACTGGCATCATTGTGGGTACAGAGAAATATATCACCTACAGAACTGCACAAACACAGCAGTGCTGCAATCAGGAATGACAAGAATAAGATGCAGAACTTGTACCGGAGCAGCAGACATACCCAAGCTTTGTTCAGGTGAGCAACATGGATAATTTCAGTAAACTGGGGCACTTCAATGCAGTAAGGTGGTGTACAGAGGCTATTGTTCAACTCACAAGGGTGCATCTTGATATGAGTAGAGGGCCTCTTGGGTCAAGGAACATGGCGCACTAGAACCTGTGGCTTTGACAGATCACATCCCCCCATATGAAAAGCAAGAGCAACCACAGGCTACATGGTCAAATTTCATGAGCTACACTTCACTCACAGACCATACTGCAGTCACCCATTACAATTAGCAGACTAAACTGCCTTACTTACTTTGCTTGCTTAATCCAAGCTGCTGTCATTGCCTCCTCTCCTAGAAGACAAGTCATGAAACAAGACTTACAGCCAAAAGCAACTGCCAAAGACATCCATCCATTTGCTTAGGCAAAAGCTGTCTTCCTTACAAACAAATAAGTCCTAAACTTATAGCCATTTGCTTGAAGACAATGAAGAAAAGGCATGAGAAAGCAAGAAACTAGTGCTTACCATAGGAAGGGAAAAGAACAATTGTTGTGCCACTTCCTTTGCGCTGCAGGACAAATTTTACAATGCTGACAACCAGTAGCAACATGTAGTAGCCCCAGGCTCCAGACCTACCTATCAAAGACTTGGATTTTAGCCCTGGAGAAATTACAACTTCTCAGTTCTTTGGAAGCTACATAGGCCAAGAAGAAAGCAAGGAAACATTATGAATGACCTAACTAGAAACTTTTAATACAAAGGTTACAAACTGCAAGTTGCAATTACAGGAAGAAAATCCCATAGTTTATAAGAGCAACTTTGCACACGTGAATTATGGGAGTCAACTCCCTTGTGCTGCAACAACAGCAAAGTCTTTCACTGAAGTGGTACACACTCACAGCATTGAATGGAAAGTGGCAAGGAGGCAGAAGAGCAATTGAGAAAAAGAAGAAGGAAACACAGCAGTACAGTGTGACAAAAGCAGCAGGGGAAGGGAGAGGTAGGAAATTGGGACTCTAGGCCAGTGGTTCCCAACCTTTTCCCTGCCATGGCACACCTTGATACCTTCAAATTTTTTGAGGCACACCACCATTTAAAACTCATGAATATTCAAATTAACTTAAACTACTTATGAATATTCAAGAACCATGGCACAGTGTTTCAGAAATGCTGTTATGTGGAGTAGTAGGGGTAGCAGAGAAGGGGTGGCAAAACAGAGGAGGTCAGGTGTCATGTGCAGTGGCAGAAGTGAGTGCGGGGAGCAGAGCAGGGCAGGGGTGGCAAAAGAGGACAAGGGCAGCCATGTGGGGAACAGCACAAGGGTGGCAAAAGAGGAGAGAGGAAGGGAGAACAAGAGTAGCTTTGAGGAGGGGCAGGGGGGAACCTGGGGAATGGGAAGGTAGGGCAGGGGAGCCCCACTTCCCCCTTCTCCGCAGTGGCTCCCTGACACCCAGGGCAAATCCTCACCCCACTGCTGCTCCCTCCCACCCCAGTGGGTCCCGTCCTGCCCCCCAGCTCCCTGCTGCCTGTGATGGACCCTCCCCTCACTGCAGGGGACAGAACCAGGCCTCCAGCCCCTAGCTACACCCCCCTCCCACACAGCCACCCCACGTCCCAGCTACACACCCTCTGCTGTACATCAACTCCCACCCACCTCTGCTACACACACACACACACACACACACACACACACACACACTTGCCCCACACAACTCCCAGCAGCCCTCCCCTGCAAGCCCTTACCTGGGCTGTTTGCAGGCTGCCTGACACAAACTGCTCTGCCCTGACACAAACTGCTCTGCCCTGCAGGAGGAGATTCACACACTCCCGGCCTCCCGCAGCTCTCTGCTGGGTGGGCTTAATGTGGAGCAGGGTTTAAGGTGGAGCCACTGAAAAGCTGCTTTCCGGCTGCTCCTACTATTTTTAGGGGGACCCCTGGAACTCCACCTTCTGGTGCCTTCCTCTATTTTTAGAGGGGCTGGAACGCTGCCTGCCTAAAAATAGGGGGTCCTGGAACTGTGTTCCGGTGCCTTCCCCCTTACTTTAGCCCCTGCCTCTTCCCAGCCCTCCACAGCCCACGTGGCTGGGCTGAGCAGGGAGGGAACTTTAACTCCAGCTCTCGGGGAAGCTCGCAACACACTTTGGGTGTTGTCGTGGCACACCAGTGTGCCCAGGCACACTGGTTGGGAACCACTGCTCTAGGCAGTAGCAGGCAGGAGAAAGGGAATTTGGAGATGCAGCAGATGAGTTTAGGGCACTGTGCAGTCATGGGTGCAGTTATCTGGATTCTGCTGAGTCAAATAAGTGCTTGAGATTTATGACATCATCAGAATCTCTTCATGGAATGACCACCTATTTTATTTGTCTATATGAACAGTTGCTGTTCTATATTTCTTAAGATTTCACATTAAACAGTTGATTATTTACCAGCTAAGATCTGCCAAAACTAAGGCCTGGACTTGCTGTTTATGCCAAAAGACAGCCAAACAGTTTCAACTTCCTCTCCCAACCTTCAATTTTGTGCTGTTCGTGTGCTTTCAATGGACAGCCTAGTTGTAAAATAAAAGCCAGGAAACAGGGCTTTTTGAATAAACATTTATTTGGTGAGAAATACTCCTGATTTTTGGCAGAGAAATATCAGAAACCTGAAGCCCTAGTTATAGCAAGCTTATAGAGTTCATTGCTATTTAAAGGGAGGCTGCAGCTGTCTGTAGCTCCTAATCAAGAATAATGCCTGGGAATAAATTACTGCTATTTCATAGGCACATTTTTCAAAAGATGGCAGTTCCTGCTCTCTTCTCTATCCTTATAAACACAAAATGACATGTACCGGGTAGTTGTTTGCAAGAACGGAAACATGCAGTCCTCTTTTTTTGTTGGGCACCTGATAAATTCTGTCTAAAGCCCTGAAGTGGTTAGTATACAGATGCAAAAGTAGTCCAGAAACACACACATTCAAAAGTTTAAACAGCATGTCAAAACTTCTCATTGATCTTTCAAGGTTTGTACTGCTTGTCACTGTTTGACTGCACAACTACTATGCACCTTTACGAACAACATAGCAATCCAGTTCCTTTTTGGGTACTCAAAATACCACTGCACAAAGCTCATTATCATATGCCTTTCAGGATCTGTTCATGCTGAAGGTTTAACCCTTCCTTCCAGGGGGCTGTTGATGCTGCTTCACAAGTGGAATGCTGGGTGCATGCGAAGAAGGTGATGCTTCAGGGAAAGGGTGTGCAGAAATCCCTGCCAGCCAACTCAGGAAGCTGCACTGACATCATCCCCAGAAGCAGCTGTTCACTAAGAGCAACTGCTACAGGTTAAGGTGCCAGAAAAAGCAGCCTACAGTGGGCAGTAAGGGAGAAACAGTATATTGATAAGGCAGGAGCTGGATGAATGGAGGAGTGAGGAGTAGGGAAGGGATAGCAGCATAACACTAAAAGTGAAACAGAACTGGTGCTAAATTTCAGGGCCAAGTCCTAAGATCCTTATTCAGGCTGACTCAATCCTCCTCTCAGGCAAATTCCCATAGGAAAAGCATGTCACAGCAAAGGAACAGGGATGTTTACTAGCCTGCCACCTTCAGTTTGCCCAAAGTAATAGCTACACATAGCCTAGGGCTATAAGGCAATAAAACAGCCCCAGCTGGCCTGTGTCAGCTGACACAGATTCACAGGCTAGTGGACTATTTAAATATGTTGTGAGAGGCTCAGGTTCAAGCAGAAGTCTGGCCTCTAAGACCCTTGCAGGGCTTCAGAGCCCATGCTCCAGTCCAAACCCACAGTACCAAAGCCTGAGTCAGCTGACATGGCAAGCCATGGGAGTTTAATTGCAGTGTCAACAGACTCATAGAGACCAAATGGGGATCTTCAACTTACTGACATATGGATGATTTAGGTATTTTATTTTGCAGTTCTCATAAACTATGCCAGACGTTTTAGCTCAAGTGCAAACATGTTAAGACACGCCTTTGCTGAGACAGCTTGGGCGATTTATTTGCTGCTCCTGAGAGAGTGAGACAGATAGATGGACAAACCAGAGGTGTATTTTCAGTTTAACCAAAACACATTCTTTCTGTCTTCATGACTTCTACCGTAAAAATACTGATTCAAAATTTTATGTTAGAAAACACAAGATACCAGCCACACAGAAGCAAACCCCCTAAACTAGGGGTCTCAAAAATGCAGCCCCTAAAGCTATTTCCTGTGGCCCCCAGCAACACTACTGTTACCGATATTTGCAATATTGTTTTATGGAAAGGTTTCAGTGGTGCAGCCCTTGGGCTAACATACCAGTCCTCATGTGGCCTTCTACTAGTCCTTGTGCAGCCCTCATGATGATTTGAGTTTGAGACCCCTGCCCTAAACCTTTCTCTGTATTATTTTACTGAATGAAGTAACATTCCTCCTATTGGACTTCCATGATCTCTTACTTTCTTTCTGCAAAGGCACTGCATGGACCTAATTTGTACAAACAACTCATTACTACCATTCCAGAAATGTGTTTAATACAAACAAGGGGAAAAGAAGAAGGGAGGGCTAAAAATGATACCATTTATTAGTAAACATTTTCTAGGTGGATTCAGTGGGCTGATTCCCACTCACTGAGTTCTTGCTCTGAAATGTAACTTGTAGTGAAATGGTGGGATTAGCAGAAACAGAACAGCTACTATTCAAAACGTGAAAGGACACATTACTCTCAACTTACCTAACAGCAAGAGGGCATACCACTGAAATTAATGAGGACAGAGAACAATGATATTTTTAATTAAAACATTTCCATGCTGATATTCCCTAAGAAAACTACCCATCCCTGTTTCATGTATTCTGGTGTCTTTGTTAGAAGACAGGGAGGGAGACAGGTAGACTGGCTGATTGCCAGATTCTTGTAGCACTGTTCTCTAAGCTGAACCAAAGTGTGAAAAGATACATTCTCAGGTGACGTTTAAAGAGATTTCTATCAGCCATCAATGCAAATGGAACTGCTCCTAGATGCCAGGTAAGAATTGTGACCAAAAGCACTTTCATTTGCATCTGGTGAGAGGCTCACTCCCCCCACCCCCAACATGGGCCCCAGCATCACCTTAGTACTAGAGCCCTGCACTGAGCTCTAAGTGGGATTGCTCCGGCCACCACTCAGAGCTAAAGAAGTTGCAGAACGAAATTATACAGAAAGTATACTACCCAGAGACAACTTCCTTTGTAATGGTTGACAATTACCCTCCAGGTAAAATTTACATGAATGAACTTGCCCTAGAAAACCCTGGATTATATGAGGCTTGGACCACTCCCCTCATTGTGAACAACTAGTGCTTTTGCAATTAACAACAGTTTGCTTGAACAAACATCTTCTGTCACCTCAGCAGCATCCTAACAGCTTGGCATGCCAGTACTTTTTCAAGCTGCCATCCCATGTTGTGTCCTAAAACATAAGCTTGCAAGGCGGATCCTATGATTGCAAAGCAAATCTGAAAAGTGTGAAAAGAATATAATTTATACACTCATCTCTACCTGAATTTGACTGAAGCATCAAATTAGACGTACCTGGCAACAGGGACAAACATCCAGGGGGGAATGAAACCACTGTCATCATTTTCACTTACAACCTAAACATTCAACCACTTTTCCAGTCAGCCTCATTTGCTCTGCATACATTCTTCTAACAACATCCTGTGGCAGTAATTGGACTAAGACACAAAGATACGATCTTAATGTCATTGACATCATGTGCTACAAATATGTAATGCTGGGAATTTCCAAACTTCTGAAGAAAATCTGGGCAGCCATCAGTAGAGCTGAAGTTTGGCAAGTTGTGCTAGAATACACCGGATGTGGGATTTCATATTCATTTTTATTATTTAAACATACTCAATTTTGAGAAAGTTCATGCACTCCAAGTAAAATAAAAGCTACTTGCCCATTTGGGAAGAATTGCACCTATTTTTTTAACACTACAATCATCATAAAAGATTGCTTGTCTGTTCAGAACCCAAGGTTTTAAAGGTTAATTTACTGAATAGTGGAATTCTCAAAGTCTGCTCTCAGGCCAGAACAGGGATTGGCAACCCCTGGCACCCACTGGGGGTGGAGCCAGCAGGGGGGAGCAAAAGTGGCACGCACGTCTATTTACGGCAGCATGCCTATTTACAGCAGTTCGCGGCTCCTGTCCCCTGCTGGCCCCACCCCCCACCTGGGGGTGGGCTCCTTTTCCTGCTGGCCACACTTTCCAGCATCTACAGAGGGTTGGGGGGGCTGGACTGGGACAGGGGCTGGCAAAGGTTGCCAACCTCAGGGCTAGAATATTGGTTATTTTTGGTTAGCACAATGCAAAAAATGCTTATTCCTGCTAGCATAATACAAAAAGAATATACATCTATTTGTAAAAATATCCAAATTTGTTTCTGCACACATTGCACCCTCACAGCACAGACAGCAATCAACACAACTAGAACACTGTGAACATCAGATCATTTCCACAGTTTCCTTCAGCATCTCTTCATGAGAATACTTCCATTTATGAATGGCCACAGAAGCATAAGAATGGTCATACTGGGTAACAACAATGGTTAATCTAAATTAGTATCCCATTTTTCAACAGTGGCCAGTGTCAGGTGCTTTAGAGGGAAATGTGGAAAACAGGGCAGTTCAAGAGAGTTTCCTCCACATCATCCAAACCAAGCTTCTGGCTGTCAGAGGTTTAGGGACACCCAGAGAATGGAGCTCTGTCCCTGACTACCTTGGCTAATTAATGGTCATCGACAGATCTATCCTCCCTGAACTTCTTTCTTTTTTAACCCAATTATACTTTTGGCCTTCAAAATAACCCATGGCAACAAGTTCAACAAGCTGACTGGGTATTGTATGAAATACTTCCTTAGCTTTTAATAAAAAACCTGCCGCCTGTTAATTTCATTGATGTAGCCATAGCTTTTGTTTTATGTGAAAGGGTAAATAACACTTCCTTATTCACTTTCTCCACACCATTTGTGATTTTACAGACCTCTATCATATTCCCTTTTATTTTCTCTTTTCTAAGAAGACCAGTTCCAGTCTTTTTAATCTTTCCTTGTATGGAAGCCGTTCCATATCCCTAATAATTTTCATTCCCCTTCTGTGGACCTTTTCCAATTCTAATACATCTCTTTTGAGATAGGATGACCAGAACTGCATGGAGTACTCACGGTGCAAGTGTACTGTGGATTTATATAATGGCAATATGGTATTTTCCTTTTTTCTCATCCATTCTTTTCCTAACGGTTTCTAACATTGTGTTAGCTTTTTGGACTGCCACTGCACATTGAATGGATGTTTTCCAAGAACTATCCATCATGATGCCAAAATCTCTTTCTTGAGTGACAACTGCTAATGTAGACCCCAATATTTTTGCATTGTGCGACTTAGATTATGTTTCCTATTTGCATTACTTTGCATTGATCAATAGTAAAATTCAACTGCAATTTCATTGCCCGGTCACCCAGTTTAGTGAGGTTCCTCTGTAGCTCTTCATAGTCATCTTTCGACTTAAATCTTGAGTAATTTTGTATCATCTGCAAATTTTGCCACCTCACTGTTCATCTCTGTTTCCAGGTGACTTATGAGTATGTTGAATAGCACAAATCCCAGTACAGGTCCTTAGGGAGCCCCTGTTTATCTCTCACAATGTGAAAATAGACCATTTATTCCTCTTTGTTACCTATTATTTAACCAGATAAAGATCCTTGAGAGAACCTTCCCTCCCGTGACTGCGCACTTTTTTTTTTTTTTTGAGTCTGGTGAGGGACCTTGTCAAAGGCTTTCTGAAAGTCCAAATACACTATAATTGAACTCTATCAAAGAATTATAATAGACTGGTGAGGCATTCCCTTTACAAAAGCTGTGTTTACTCTTCCCTATCATGTTCATCTACATGTCTGATAAGTTTCAAAAAGGTAGCAGTATTAGTTCAGTTCAGCAAAATAAACAAGGAGTCCTGTGGCACTTTTAAAGACTAACAAATGTATTTATCACATGAGCTTACATGTCTGATAATTCTGTTTGTTTACTGTTGTTTCAAACAAATTTGGCTGGCACTGAAGTTAGGTTTACCAGTCTATAATTGCCAAGGGCAGCTCTGGAGCCCTTTTTTAAAAAATAGATACTACATTAGCTACCATCCAGTCATCTGGAACAGTGGATGATTTAAGCACCTGGATACATTCTGTAGTCAAGAATTCTGCAATTTCCCATTTGAGTTCCTTCAGAACTCTTGGGTGAATACCACCTAGTCCCAGTGACTTACTACTATTTAATTTATAAATTTGTTCCAAAAGCTCATCTATTGAAACCTTGATTCTGTCATCTAAAAAAAAAAAGGCTTGCATATAAGGATCCCTCCTCCCCAGCCATATCCTCTGCAGTGAAAACTGATGCAAAGAATTAAGTTAGCTTCCCCAGAATGGCCTTGTCTTCCTTGAGTGCTCCTTTAGCACCCTGATTGCCCAGTGGCCCACTGTTTGTCAGTCTTCCTTCTTCTGATGTACTTAAAATTTTTTTTAGTTGTTAGCTTTTGTCTCTTTAGCTAGCTGCTATTCAAATCCTTTCTTGGTCTCCCTCACTAAACTTTTACACTTGACTTGCCATAGCTTTTACTGTTTCCAATTTCCTCACAGGGATTTGACTTCTAAATTTTAAAGGATGCCTTTTTGCCTCTAATTATCTCTTTTACTCTACTGGTTAGCATGGTGACTTTTTTTTTCTGGTCCTCTGACTGTTTTCTTGTTTGTTTGCTTTTGTCTTTAATTTGGGATATACATTTACCTTGAGACTTTATTATGGTGCTTTTAAATAGTCTTCATGCAATTTGCAGGCATTTCACATTTGTGACCATGCTTTTAATTTCTTTTTAACCAGCTTTCTCATTTTTATGTACTTCCCTTTTTTTGAAATTAAAAAGGGTGGTGGTGGAGTTCTTTGGCATTTTTCCCCTACAAGGATGTTAAATGTAATTACATTATGGTTGCTATTACCAAATTGTTCAGCTACATTCACCTCTTGGATTAGATTCTGCAATCCATTTAGGACTAAAGCAAGAATTGCTTCTCCTTGTATGAGTTCCAGAATAAGCTTCTCCAAGCGGAAGTCATCTTTAGCATCTGAAAATCATCTCTGCATCCCTTCCTCAGGTGACATGTTTCAGACAAAATGAAGATAACAGAAATCCCTCATTATTAGTTTTGTTTTCTGCCTTTGTAACCTCTCTACTTTTATTGAGCATTTCACAATCATGGTCGCTGTTCTGGCTAGGTAATTGGTAGTATATTCCCATTTGTGCACTCTTATTGTTCAAGCATGGAAATTCCACCCACACAGAGTCAATGGTACATTTTAAATCATCTGAAGTTTTTACTTTATTTGACTGCATGCTTTCTTTCATATACAGTGCTACTCCCTCACAAGCACAACCTAGTCTGTTATGCCTCTATATTTTGTATCTTGATATTACCATGTCCTACTGATTGTTCTCATTCTGGTAAATTTCTGCCATGTCTGTTATGTCAATATCCTCATTTAACACCACACACACTAATTCATTCTTTCAGAACTGTGGCTCCCAACCCGTGGTCCAGGGACCCCCCGGGGTCTGCAGACATGTTGCAGGGGTCTGCGGAGCCTCTCCCTACTGGGGCTGGAATCTAGCTACAGCCCCGTCAGGGCTGCCTTTCCCCTCCCGTGGCCGATCCTGGCAGGGGGATGGGGCTGCGGCGGCTTCCCATCAGGGGCAAGGGCAGGGACCCATAGCTGCTGCGGTTTGGCTCCCCAGTGATGTGGACCATGGTGGCGGCAGCGCTGCTCACCGGCTGTCCCAATGGCATCGCCAGAGTCTGCCTGCGTGGGCCAGATAACAATCAGCCAGCGGGGGGGGGGCGCAAAAATTTTTTTTGTTAGAAAGGGGTCCCCAGCCTGAAAAAGGTTGGGAACCACTGTTTAGAATTTACACTTCTAGCATTTGCATACAGGTACTTTTATACTGTATCTATATTTTGGTGTTGTATTTAAATGAGACTCTTACATTTGACTGTTCCTCACTGGCTCCAGCTTCTTTCCTATTTTACTTACTAGGAAGCATGTGATCGGAAGCAGGAAGTTTGGGAAAGCAGCCAGCAGAAAAATTAAGATGCCCGACACACCAGTTGCCAAAGTGGCAAGTTAAGAGAACTGTCAGAAGCAGAAGCAACCAATTGGGTGAGCCTGCTTTCAAAGTGCGTGGGCCATGGCCTACCCAAGCCCATCCACAGCTATGCAACTGCTCCCTACACTATTGTCTCATCTACGCATTAAGACTCTGAAGTTCCACACTGCAGGGCCTTAACTGCTTTGCTATCCAAGAAGACCACATGTCAACACGGCTCTTTTTCATGTGGGTGAACATTTGAAGGGAGTAGAGAATTAATACAGGAGCTATTTCTAAAATCATATTGGCTATGCCTACACTTACAAAACTAATTTGAAATAGTTATTTCAAAAATAACTACTTCAATTTTAATTCAAAGAATTATTTTGAATTAGCACTGCTTTGAATTTATTATTCTGAATTAGGAGTCCAGGGAAGACTCTTTAAGGTAGAAGTTATTATTTTGAAGTAGTCTTTACTAGACTCTCTAACTCGAAATAGGGGGAGGCAGGCAAAAGAATAGGGCCATTATTTTGAAATAAGCCTATTCCACGGCTTAGAATGGCTTCTTTGAAATAATAATTTCAATTTAAGAGATATTTCAAAATAAAAGCAGGTTTTATTATTTCAAAATAGCACTTCATTATTTTGAAATAAATGCTTAATTCGAAACAACAAAATGCATGAATGGGCAGGAAAAAAGTCATTTTGAAAGAAGCCTCCTCATTTCAAAATAACTTCTAAGTGTAGACATACCCATTAAATCTAACATAACATCCTGCTGAAAATATACTGCTCATTTCAGCTTTCACTGCAAGTTCAGAAAGGAACCCCATATTTGCATCCTTTAATATGTTAATAGCCAAACGACTTAAATCAAGTCACACATGTGGGAGTATATAACTGTGGAACTGAGGTCTTGGATAATGAACTTTAGCCCAGAGCACTTTTTTCTTTGTGATCTACCACATAATAAACAGAGTTTATACATTTATCTACTGAACTGTAGCAGTCTGATACCACTCTAATGAAAAAGTAACCCAGTGTCATTCTTTAGGTGCCTTCCCTTTGACTCAAAAGCATAACTTAAAAAACAAAGTACAATGTCTGAGCTAGTAGCCCTAACCAAAACTTCTTATGATGACAAAGGAGTTACAAGTACTCAGCAACTTTCAATGTGTGATCAACATCTTATAGGATTAGGGTCCCAATGAAAAAACAGAATACTGAAATCCATACAAAGGACATAATTGCAAACGACTGTATTGCAGTTAATAACTCACAGCATTCACTATGTTCTTCCACAGGGGGTCCTGGATTATCCTTTACCATAAAGATTTTTCAGAAGCTGCCCAACTGCTTGCAGGTCCTCAGGGCCTTTTCTCTTTCAAATAATTTAAGAAATACCTTAAAAAACAAAAACAAACAAACAAAATATGTGAGGAATAGAGAGAAAAGAATCCAGACAACTGCTTAACAAATAACAGCTGATTTCTACAGCTCATTTGACCACGTGTTATAATGAGCCACTGATATGGAGAATCCAGGATGGAGCATGCCTGATAAAGTGATTCAAAATCTAAAGAGGCCCTCTTGTTACCAACAACTAAAGGACAGAATCATCATTAAAACAATACTTGGGAATATGAAAAAACATGCCATTTTAAATGCCAAACTAGATTTTCAACTACAGGGCATACCAATTTTTCCAAGAGTAAATTACAGAATACAAGAGGTAGATTGTATGACAGACATGTTTGTATTTGTTAGTAGTTTCTGCTGGACTAACAGCCACCTTACACTCCTCAAGAAGAACAGGCAAGGCTCCAACTATTTGTCAGGATCCAGCCAAACCACCAGGTTGAACCCCAAAGAGAATATTGAAAATATGCTCAGTGGTCATTAGGGGCTGATCTGAGTACTCCTCCCATCTATTAAGTATTTAGGTACCCACTTACTTCTAATCGTGGGCATACCTACCTTTTCATAGTTTCATTTTCTGCTACAAAACTGTTCATGGCTCTTTGAAATACATGTCTTCAAACAGTTCACATGTCATACATCTAGGATGCTGTGCTGATTGGCATGTTATAAATATTGGTAGGCAGTTAGGCAGACAGATAGACAATCAAATTACACTACTTCTTACTGATCTTTAATCCAGAACATGGACCTGAAAACTGACTCAGAAGAGCCAACATGGAATATTTAACATATCTGCAAAAATTAAATGACTCCCATTGATTTTTTTAACAAGAATTTAGAATTCTTCATTCCCTAGGAGCCAAACATTATACAAGGGAGGGGTCCCAGTCCCAGATCTGAACAGCCCCAAATTTCAGGAGTGTTCAAAATCCAGATGCAAATCCACATTCAGATCATGTACATGCTCCCTCTGTCTATAACAAGCCAGACCTAAAGCCCACGTTTAACAAGCGCCTGGTATGGAGCAGGATTCCCATACAGAATGTACTTCAAACACTGATGCAGAATATAAAGAACCTTCCTGGTTGTGCACCTCTGTTACCAACAGAGAACCTGGTTCTGTCTCTGCTTCAAACGCCAACAGAATTTTCTGCTGGTTTTGTTCAGTTGCCTTTCGAATGCAGTTTCATGCTATGTCTTTTTCTCCCCAGGTGCCCTCAACGGGGAAAAAAAAAATACAATCTGAAGCTCATGATAGCCATTGGGAGTCTTTCCAATGACCTCTATGGGACTTGGGTCATTGTCCTAACATGGTTTAATTTAAGGAGAGCTAGAGTCAATTGCACAAAGACTGCTGGTCACAGAAAAAAGTGAGTTACAGATGCTAACTATGTAGGAATATTCAGCATCTGTGGCTTTTACTACAGATACCTGCTTAGTGTCTGTCTCTGTGAAGCTAAGTGCATTCGCTTCTGAATGTTTTCAAGCCTTTTTTTTTTAAATGGTTAAAGGCTTACAGGTTAGATGGTACAAACTGCCTTGACAGCATGTAGGGAGGGATTATGCATCAGAGAGGAACAATCCCTTCCTAAATAGTGGAGTGTTCATCCTTTAGTTGGTGCATCCTGTTCACAATGTATGCATCCAACTGTCTTCTCCAATCATTCAAACATACAGTGGGATTGTGACTGTGAGCGGCTGTTGATGGGGATATGCAAGAGCATGACGAACTTCTTAATGTGCTCTACCACCTCCCACACAATCACAATCACATAAGTGCCGCTCACACTTTCTGCTTTCGTTCGTTCTGGTCAGAGTTTGGAGTAACTCCACTGGTGACAGTGAAGCAACTGAAGTCTGGCAGCAAATGAGATCAGAACCTGGTCCAAAGAATACTAGAGATCTATAATAAAGCCTCTGATGCGAGTGCCTGCATTTCTGGCTTACTGAACACGGGGATCTTACACAGGAAGCACAGATGGTACCCATCTACACTGCAAAATAAACCAAGCGAGGGCACTCTGCTACAAGCAGTTTGTCCTCTGAAACAATCATAACATTGCTTCAATTTGTAGCATAGATCAAACCTTAACCGTGCTCCACAACTATGATAAAGTTTTGAATGCGCCAGGCTTCATCTTGGTTATAGAGCACAGTTAGTGTAGCACTTCCACTACCATTGAAGTGAAGGAAGAAGCTGTTTTCATGGTTCCTAGAGGGTACAGTAATAATCATAAATAATAATAATAATAAATAACACAGTCTAACCCCTAAGAGGTGGGGATGAGAAGAATGTTAAATACAGCACTGTAACTGAGAGGCCAGCAAACTACGTAAGAAGAAAGGGGAAAATATATTTTGTTGCTGTCTGGACGCTGAAGCTGGACCCATGAGGGCAAAGAAGAAATGAAAATCATAATGTGACCAACTAATGTGGTTATATCAGTAAAACAGAAAATAAGAAATTATCTTTTTTGCAGTACTTATTCTAACCCCTTGGAAAAAAAGGTCAGTCTTCAATGTGATCTCACAGGCTGGCCAGCAACAGAACATCATGTTTCCATCCTTTTCCTGTCATTTGTCACTGACTCTCCTTGCTATCCAGCACCATGTATTTTTGTTTTCTTAATTCACCAATCAGCATAAGATAATAAAAGACTTTAAGAGAGGATAATGTCAACCCTGAGTTGTTTCACTGTTTGCTATTATCCCTCAGCTAATCCTGCAATACATATAAAACTAACTCATTTCCTTCTTTCTTATCCCTCTGCATGATATAATCTTGGACAGGTTCATACCCGTCCCGCCAAGAATGGTAGACAAGGCTGTATCTTCCTGAAACAAATGTTATTTCAACTACCATGTGTCCCTTCTATCATATCAGAAAACACTTTGTATATGATTTTCAACAAGTCTGCGTGATTTCACACACACACAATTTATGAAAGAATACAGGGGAGAAAAATAAGCATTACCTATCTTTAACATTTAAAGTTACCAAAAAGTTTCACTACAGAAGCCATGTACAAACTTTGCCCAGCTTAGGATGCCTTGACATTTTGTCAGATGTGAAAGACTCCACAAGCCAAAACTGATTATTATTTCTCCAGCGTCCCTTTACAGTTGAACTGGAAGTGTAGAGGTGCCTTCAAATTGCATTTGTTCCCGCTTTTAGGCCAGAGCAACACAAAGTGACCTTAGTTTTCCCCAATTTTACTGCCTCTCCTGCCCTCCATCATCCTCCAACCAACTATAAAAGTGTGATGAGGCATACCTCACATCTAGTAATGTGCTTCCTGCCATCTCTTTCTCTTCCTAATGCTAATTGCTACACTGGGAACACATTTAACAGGTCTCTGCCTGTACTATTGCTTTTGCTGTTCATTCCACGCATGGACAAAATAAGTAACACTGAAAAGGCTGGGTGACAACAGCCACTCATTACCCTTGCTCTAAACATCATAGTTAGCAGGAGGAAGAGAATTCAATCGTAAAAACCTGCACACAGCGTATTTTAAAGTAACAAATCTCATCACAAAGAACTTGAGGCAGAGATTTCTGGAATTAAAACTTGACCATCTAATCAAACTGCTACTCCTGACTACTTGCTGGCCTTGGAGAGTTACAGTCCTTGGTGCCTATTTATTGTGCATGTAAAAATACAAGACATAGACAGTCTTAATGCCTCATTTTGGTGCAGGAATGAAGCTCATTCTCTGGTGGTGTCACACACTGAAAGCAGAGCTCTTTGGTCATCAGTGAATGAGGACACAGATCAAACCGGAGCCCCTGTTCAAGAAGGTACGGCAAAAGAAGGATAGTTTGGAGGAATTAGAACAAAGCAAACAGCTGTCACATTTTGTACCTCCTAAAATTTTGTTTGCACATCCTCTGTCGATTAATATTTGACTTTCTTGTTTATTTAGGCTGGAAGTTATTTGGGACAGGGACTGTCTCATGCTCTGTGCCTGTACAGCACCTAGCACAATAGAACCCAAATTATAGGCACTACAGTAATACAAATAATGAACAGTGTTATTATTCATAATGAAGGCTACAGTTTTGGCACACAGGTCTCAGTGTTCACAGTAATACTAAATTTGAATAGAGTCACCAACTATGGAGAGCCGGATGGGCCAAAGTTGATTGGTGGCGTAAGCTGGCCCACATGGCTGCAGCACCATTCATGTTTGGCATGAGTGACCCTCCCTAGATGGAGACAGCAGGGCCAAATTTGATTGATGCTTCAAACTAGTGCAATGCCACCAATGCACCTGCACCTCTGCAAAGAGACAACAGAAGGGAAGAGAGACCAAAACTGAATGGCATTATGACCTAGTGCACAGGGTTCAGTGCCAGAGCAGAGAGCGAGGCTCAGCCCTGCGGGAATGGAACAGCCACTGCAGAGTGAGTGCAGAAGATGCTTATGTTCCAAGCTCTCCCCATACCTCCCAACCATGACTTTTCTATGACCATGGCTTTCCCCCATACCTCTGTCACGAAACTGACTAAAAATCTGCACGACAAAATTGTATACCTATGACAGACAACATACAAAGGGCAGGAGGACAGGAATACCATCCAAACATGTCCAGTGTTAATATATGTTACACACACTGTATAATGCATGTCAATTACACACATGTATAAGCATTCAGTAAGCTTAAGTTTTGTAGAAGCATCCAGTAAATTGATCCATTAATAGTTAGCCAATTTTGCATAGATGATATCGAACAAGTGACTCATGAGAAGAGACCTCCAGGCGATTTGCACTTCCTATAGTGTGAAATGTTTTTTTCATTCTCATACAGAGGTCTTCAATAAAAAAGACTTTATTCCATGCATGTTTTTAATACAGTCATCCCCACAGACTACAGAGGAGAATAAATTAGAAAAGAAATGCAAATGCTTGGTAGCAATTCAGGCTGATAGCTGGTAATGCAGAACAGATAGCTGCAATAAAAATAACTCTGGAAGCTTTCTGTAATACAACAATGACTTTTTTTCCCTTTGTGAAATCTATTATGCAAAAATGTGGGTGCAACCATGAGCTGAGACAATGAACCTATTGCATATTTGAACAACTACAGCAGACTGGTATTTCTTTTATGGATGATAATAATTCAAAAGCTAGGTCTTTATTAAACATGAAAATGTTTTGTCATAGTCTACATATGGACTTAGAACTCAGTACCAGAATCATCAGTCCAGACGATGCCCATTTACAAACCTCTTTTATCAAATCAAATAACCAATTAAAAATAAAACAAATCAACCCTAAACTTAAATCTCCTTCCTACTTCCACTGTAGCTACAGCTATTGTAATTCTGATGCAACCTGAATGAGTGTGGTGTAAAACAAAGGCACTATTGACCACTTTTTTCAGAATTAATAAGACTATACTTGCTTACAAGCAGAGATGTCAATGGTTTCAACACTGAACATAAGAGGAACACAACCTTACTTAAAATCCAATGATTACCTGTTGAAACATTAACAGCAAACACTTTTTGATGTGGGTTGCTTAATGCGGTACAAAAGCCTGAAGTGTAATTATGCTTTTCCTTTCTATGAATCTAGTATTTAAAACTGAAGCATACTGTCTGTGCATGCATGCATGCATGTCAATACTCTACAGCTGACTCTGCAATTCACCATTGTGCAGTAGTAAATATACATTACTGTCTGTGTGTATGTGTGTGTGACCATGTCAATACTCTACAGCTGACTCTGCAATGTACTCGTGGCTGTGCAGTAGTAAATATGCAACAAGGGATCTCATCTACTTCATTCACTATGTGCTCTGACCAAGCAAAGTATTAACATAATTTCCACATCTGAGACACAAGCCAGTGAGAGTCATATCAGAGTGCATGTTTGCCATTGGATGAGTTGTGATATTACATCCTGAATTCATAAGCAACTCTATAATATTAATAATTTCTGAAGTCACTAAATTTCTTTAATAAAAAAGCCATTTATAAATGTTACTTGCAGTCATGTTCAAACTATAGCAATAATATGTCTATGGAGAGAGTACTTGTTTTCCCCTGTTGTTCTATTATCATTTATACCCTCATGTGACAACAGGTGTATTCTGTTGTAATTTATTACTGACACAAGATTCACACTTCTCAATCTACCAGTGTATGGAAGTGGCATGCAATGTATGATTAGGTTTGCCAAGCCAGCTAGCTAACTGGTCAAATATTTGTCAACTGACTGGTCAACCTATGACTTCTTATTTGACCATGGCCAAATACTCAGGAATTCCCTGAGGTAAACTATGCCCTGCCTTTTTGATTCATCATGGTGGCATTCTTTCATCTTTTAGAACTTCATTTCATTATGTTTTGAATTTTTTGATTGAAAATGACTCTGCAATTAAGCAATTTTTTTTGTAATTAGGCAATAAGTATCTAGCTAAGGCTTTTTTTGTTATTGTTCTAATAGATTAATGCTTTTAAACAATGAAGCTTTTCCACAATGTTTGATAATCTCTGACCAATCAATTAACCAGTTATTTTGGATCAATCAAATGCCCATCCCTAAAAATACCCAAAACAAAGGATACAAAAAGTTATTAAAAGAAAACTTAAAGTGCTGTGTGGTTACTTTACTTATTCTAACTAACGTATCTTCTAATCTAGAACATTAGTTTTGTAAGTCTTTTTTCTCATGTAAATAATATTTTTAGAATAAAAAGGAGCGGACACCATATTTGTGTGGGTACACATACCACTTTCAACAGAAATAAGAGATGTCCAAGAGACACTTCTTTTAATTATTCTTATTATTTGTACTGCAAAATCCCTAGAAATCTTACTCACAGATTTAGAAGTTTTTGTAGTAAGAGATATACAAGCACAGAACAAAGAGACAGACCATGTCTCAAAGAGTTTAAAATCCAAATAGAACTTACAAGTATGGCACTGTATCTATATAAATCAATTGCCTCAATTCAAGAAATCAGCCCTAATCAAGAAAGACGTGTAAGAACGCATGTGTTTTCCACAATGAGACTAACTTAAGCAAATGCTTAAGTGCTTTCCTGAATCAGTGCTAATAAGAATTAGCATAAGCTGCAAGATGCTTTACTAAACAAGGATCATGATTTTTGCTCTTTCCTGCTTTCAGTTATAAGGATTTGTGAGCATTTGAGAGTGTGGGGCATTCACACACGTACAAATCTCCACACATCAAGAAGACAGAATTGCACTGTTCTTAATTGTTTTGTAGAATAAGCACTCAAAAGTTCATTTCTGTTACCTTTCTCAGGCAAAATAAAAGGCTTTTTACAAAAATTCTATTGCTAAAACAATGAAATTCTCCTGGGAATGACTTCGTTATGGAAATGAAGTGACAGCTTCTTTTATCTAGCCAGGCAGAAAAGTCTGCATTTATAAAAGGCAATCTATGAGCTAAGTACAGTGAGTGGGAAGATACTGAAAATGCTATTTTTAATACAGATTTTAGTAGTCCTCACATACAGGTCCTATGCAATAACAACAACAACAATAGTAGTTAATAATGCTAAAAAAAAAGAACATCACATTAAAGTTGACCACAGCACTAAAAAGAAATAATGGTTAATGCTTTACTAGCTATAGGGATGAAACCCAAGACTTACTTAAGTAAACTGAAGTTTTCCATTGGCTTCAAAAGGGGCTAGGATTTGTCCCTTGGATTATAAAACTAAGTTTCAATACACACAATTTAAATTATCCCTGTAAATACCATGTACTATATTACAGAATTACTGGCATCAGTTCATTCCTTCATTTCCTTACACAGATTTTTATTTTCAAAAATACTACTGATATTTTGCTGAAGTTGTTGTTGGCTCGGGGTAAAGGGTATCACTGTGTTTGAATATGTACTCATGACAGTTCCCAGATTTGGGAAGGAATAAGCCCCAAAGAAGACCCAGGGCTAAATCATGTCCTCGAACGCAATGGATGATGTGTACAAAATGTAAAATTTGGCCTCACCCAAAGTTCAGTAACTTTACTGGAAAAACCCTTATTGATTTCAATGAGCTCCGGATCCCTCAGAGACCATGAAATTATCTCTCTCAAAAAGCACTCCTAATAAATGCATTTGTGTTCAGTGACTGAGGGACAAATTCTACTCTCATTTAGCAGGGGTACAAATGCCCAAAGACTTAAGCAAAGGGTTGCCAACTCTCCAGGATTGTCTTGGAATCTCTAGAGTAATCTTTCAATTAAAGATGATGTCATGTGATGAAACCTCCAGGAATACATCCAACCAAACTTGGCAACCTTCAGGGCAGAAACTGTCTCTTGTTATCTTAAGGCTCTTTTTTCATATGTGCTATTGTCTACAGCAGTAATCAGAACAAAAACTTTGCAGTTAGCACTTAGTAACAATGAATAAAGATTAAAAGGCAATAATAAAAGGCATAAGAGAAGTGCAAGTACTGCATGACTGGCTCCTGGAAGCAGCTGACTGTGATCACATTTAGAACAACCCCACTACTGGAAATTCCCCGATTTTGTGCTAAATTAGACTAAACTGAGAATGACTTTCTCTCTTCAATGTTCAGCCATCCTAACACACCTAACACCTCAGAGTCTGGCACTGACTCACACAGAATATTCAGAAAAGAAAAAGGAAAACAAAAGCAACCCACATAATTACACTGCACTTTTTTTTCCCCCAACTGCCTAGGGTACCAAGCCTGATTTAAGCCATTCCCCTTGGCATTTTAATCTGCTTTGCTGGCTATGTGCAACCCATATTAACAATAACATGAATTGTGCACACAACTTTCCACAAACAGTTGATAATCTGCCTCTACTGAAAAAACTGTCTACTAAAATATTTAACAGTGCTCCCTCTAGGAAGCCTGTACTTTTAAATAATCTTCAGTAACCAAAGAAACCTCCCTTTCTTTCTCCCTTTAAAATAGTGCTGTATTCTCCTGTGATTTGATTTTTATTAAACTGGATTTGCCTTTTTATGTAGTGAAATTTAAGCATATTAAAATACACAATCCAAACTTGATATGCTGATTGACTGCCTGTGCTTGCGTGGGAAATCAGCCATGGTAAAAAGTTAGAAGGCATACACCTTTGCTATAAGCTAGCTCCTCTTCTGCTCATAGCCAGCGATTTTTCCTGTGGGCACATGACCAAAGTTTCACCTTCAATGAAATTAAAGAGCAATAACACTTAGCACTCATACAGTGGTTTGCATATTACAAGCACCGGAAAAACATTAACCAGCTACTCAGTCCTCAACACCCCCCTGTGAGGCAAATTAAGTAAATTAATCATTTCCATTATCCCACAGGAGGGGGGGATACACTGGAGAGAGAATAATTGACTTGCCCAAAGTCATACAGTGAGATAAGAGGTGGGATTAGAACAGAGGAGTTCAATCTCTCCAGGTCCTGTGTTTAGTCCACTAGAGCAGTGGCTCTCAACCATTGTGTCAGGACACATTACTGTGTCCCCACGCAGTGGTAAATGTGTTGCAGAGAGCCGGAGAGATGGCTGGATTTGGCCTGGGGGAGGTTGGCTGGTGTGTCTTGTAGGTTCACAATACACCACCAAGTGTGTCACAACCTGCAAAAGCTTGAGAACAACTGCACTACAATCAACTAGGCCACGGTGCCTCTTCTAAATGTTACGACTCAGCTTTATTTTAAAAACTAGAAGCGAGATTCTTGGTTTTGCTCCCTGCCCTTTTCACTGCTCAGGGGCCTGGGATGCATGTGGCAGAGCTCTGTTATACTCCACTGGCATAAAGACTATACATTAGCGGTCTAAATCAGAGCAGACCCCAGGTGAGGTCCAGGGGGATTAAATAAATGGGCCCACTAGATCAGGGAATCATAATCAAATCCATGATGTTCTCTCACCTCTTACTCTATTATGCCAAGGAGAGATGCAGGGGAGAATCTGGTCCAATGGCTTTAGAACTGAGAACTTCCTAAAATGGATAACAAAACCTTGCTAGTGACAGTTGCTTTCAAAACCATTGTACCTAGAATGATGCAATGGTTAAGCGTGACGACACTTTCTTGGCCCCCCCCTCCCCAACCAACACCACATCATAATCAAATTGGAGGCCATCTTACAACACAGTTATATCCCCTAATTTTGTTACAACGTAGTGAAAAGTTGCAGTTTCAATCAATTGAGACTACTGGTGCATGTTAACCAAGCTAAAGATGCAAGAGTTGGGCTACACCTAAAAGTACTGTCACTTTAACTGTGATGATGATAGCATGGTAAAAGCGGCACTTCCTGTCCTAGTATGGACACATCTATGCTGGCATAAAAGTGCTTATATGAGTATAGCTCATTTGAGTTCAGGAATAAAAATATGCTATACTAGAACAAGTCACTAACATTATGTTGGTCCCAAAAAAGAAAAAAAAAATCAATTCCCGCAGCTGAAATGATTAGGTGGGTAAAACTTTGTAAGTGTACAACAGCCTGTAGAGAGAAACTTGGGGAGTTTAAGGGAGTCTGAGGGACACCTTTTGGTTCCACTTATTCTGTTAAACTTTTAATGCTGTATCAGGACCAATTCACTGTAATCAAAACCCCCTGACTTGGTTTTAGGGTTTGCCTTTAGTGTCAGCTGCTGCAATTAACTCCCCTGGAGACAGCCTAGAGTGAGTGCAAGCAGCCACACTATGAAAAAAGCAAGAGAGCTTTCCAAAGTGATTGGATTAACAACACAAAGTAGCTGCATCCCCACTGCATTTACCAGCTCTGGTGACGGCAGCTGAACACAAGTGTCAAACCTAACTCCCCCTCCCCGCCAAATCCAGCAGGCCAGACAGCTTGCATTTGAAGAAGCACCACTGAACCGGGCTAAAAATGTGTGTACAGATGGGAGTCAGGTTAGGGGCAACCCCCGACTTATATCTCAAGCTAATGTTGCAGTGGAGACAAGCCTGTAGTGGTATAGAGGGGGCTTATCTCTGACTTATACCTTGAGCTAATGTCACAGTAGAGACAAGCCTGTAGTGGGGCTTACAAGCAATCAGCTCGCCCAAAACCATAGGTGAGTCTGCACTCAGTCCCTACCTTCAGTGGCAGGATGGTTTCAGGTTGGTTTCTGAACACGGCTGGTGATGAAGAAGAAGTGGCTGCAAACCATGATTGGACACACACTAGAATGGCCAATGTCTGAGCCCTAGTCTACACTGCAGCATGATTTTGGTAGTAATCAAAGGGAAATATGCAAAGTACTTAAAACACCTTGCATTAGTTCCCTCCGATTGCCTAACTCCTACTTACCAGTGTGTCTTCAGTGTGTTGAATCAGAAGGAAGTTCCCTCTCACTGACTCAGCATTATTCTTTCTGGAGGGGGAGAGGCGGTGTATTCCAAGAGTGGCTTCCTGATCAGCTGAGCAGTTCTTCACAGACTCAGTCAGTCAATTTGGAAGATCGATCTGACAATGACAAATTTGCTGCCCTCAGTGAAGACCTGCCCTAAGAGATTCTTGGAGTGCCTCACAATAATAAGCCCCTTTCAATGATATCTAGAAAATGTACAAATTAATCTGAACCTACTGGATTTATAAACTCTATCACACAAATACAATAAGCCAAGAGATGAGAGTCTGAGGTGTTTGAAGGGCTCACTACATTTTGTGAGCAGTTAATGTCTCTGTGCCTCTTTACCTATACTAGACAACACAGCAATGCAGCGCACACTCCCTGAAAGCTGACACCCTAGAACAGGGATGTCAAACTCATTTGCTATGGAGGGTCAGATTTGACTTAAAGGTCCTTCAAGTGGGCTGTACATATCATAAATGGAAATAATATGGTGCACACTCATGGTATCATGGAGTTCTGTGTATGCAAAACTGCACTCCATGATACTCCCCCCCACCCCCGTTATGGAGAAAATGTGGTCTTATGGACCTCAATCTCGCATACCCAGTACTCTGTGATGTCATGAGACCTGACACTCTCACAGCATTGCAGAGCACTGGGTGTGCAAGACCACACTCTCTCTCTGTGTTAGTGAGAATATGGTCCTGAAAAGCGCAGTCATGGGCTGGATGGAAGAGTTTTAAGGGCTGCATTTGGCCCATGGGCCGCATGTTTGACACCCTTGCTAGAATATTTAGTTCCAGCACATTTAAGGACTTTTATCAGATGCAAAATAATCATATTATATTTGAGGACTTTTATCAGATGCAAAAGTACTATATTATATCCTTCACTTAACTGCTGCCAGTGCCACAAGCAAGACATGCCAAAGGTAAGAGGTGCAGGAGGAGGTCCTGCCTACAATAGGCAGTGTGAACTTGCAACAATCCAGGTAGAATGTGGTATTTCATGGAAAAATGTCATCAACCAAGAGGCAATCAGCAGTCAGTCTGAAAGCAAAACGAGTGGTTTCTTAACGAAACAGACCATGTAAAAAAAAAAAAACAAAAAAAACCAAACAAACAACTAACCCTCATTTTGCCTTATAAAAAGCAGCTTTCTTTTAGAAAACTGAAAGCATATTTTTAAAAAATTACTCCCATGAAAGTTTATAGAAACATTATTCCAACACAGACAGACTTGGCAGCCCTTCCTGCTCAGTCTCTCCACAAAATTCAGTACAAGTATGGTAAGTTACCATTCAAAGTTTTGCCTTAGATTTTCTAGGCCAGCAGAAGATGCAGTTAGATGGGAAAGTTTCCAAAGGTGGGAGTAGCGCCTGCCTCATTTCTAATTGTAGTGAATCTGTCAACTTTCTTCCCTGTGTTTCAAGACTACACTTCAAAATCATTCCCTGTGTGCTTTGAATTGCTACACTTTTAAGCTAACTACTGCTTAAAGTGCTGTTTAAAAACTGACATCTTCAACCACATTTCAGGCTGAGAATAAATCTAAATTTGCAGACTCTCGTTGGGTCCCTAAGAAAGTGCAGCCTCTTTTTTTATTATTATTATTATTATTACACTTGACAGCCCATCTCTTAGAAATGATTTGTGCAGAAATTTAGTTCAAATTACTTTATATCAAGACATTTAAGAGAAAATGCGTTTTTCTTTGTTATAAGCTAAAAATGATGATACTCTTATCTTGGATTTAAAAAAAATGCAGCCAGCAAGCAACGTTAAAACAAATCAGTAATGTTGTGACCCTAGCACACAGAAACCCACCTACATGCTGTCCTGTATTCATTGTTTTCAGAATTTGTTTGAGACACCCCTTGTACTACATGCCTAAGGTAATGGGACTAGGCTAACTCTCCCATGTCTGCTGCATCCATTCCAAAAGGAAAGCATGATCCTGTAAGGTGTTGAACACCCTCCACGTTCACCTATTTTCACGGGAGTTGAGAGAAATCAGCACCTCAAAGTGGACTTCAGCATCTTTGGGAAGTTAGAGCACTACCCCCAACACTGCCATAAAGGTTTGCTTACTGACAAACAAACATGTCACCTCATCTTCTCTTTCACAAGACTCATTCCGGCAAGATGCTCAGTTAACAACTGGATCCATGGAAATGGAGCACCTTGCAGGAGCACCCAACATTTAAGAGGGTCTTGTTTTAAGACATCTAGATGTGCTAGTCCTTTCACACTTAGAGGCATTGGGAAAAGTACACCTACTTACATTTGCCTTTGAAAATAAAAATCTTAAAGATGACGAGATCAACTAATAGAGAAAGAAAGATTAGTTTCAAGGAGACTGATGATATATTGATATACAGTTGTTCAAAATGGTAGGAAAAACAAAAATAATTCAACAATAAATATTGAAACAGATAATATATTAATATATGGTTGTCCAAAATGGAAGGAAAAATAAAAAGAATTCTGCAAATAAATATTTATCACTAAATATTGTGGGAGATGGAAAATAACCAATTGATTCACTTGTCATGTGGGAGACCCATGTTGAAATTAGAGGAAGACTCATACCTCAAAATTCAGATACAGCTTCCAAGCACCCCCCAATTGGAAGGTGTACAGACATGACTTACTGTTCAGCCCACAATACCAGTGTGAATCACTGACAAAATGTTCACCCAGATTTATACTGCAAGACTCAACGTTTTGGCTAGTCAACTTCCAGGTTTTAGGTTAGGCTGATCTCTTTTTCATATCCAATCCCAGCTTCCCATTTCTCTGGCTGAGAGAGTCATAGGAGTGTTTGGCCTCAGCAAGACAGGGCCCTCCAACATTCATGAACTACAACCTCTAGAGACAATAAGTAGTAGTACATATCAAAGGAAGTCCCACCCACTTTTCACTCAGTGGAGGAGAGCTTCCTTGAAGCCTCCAGGTACAGTTGAATGGGTGAGAACCTAAGACTGGGTTCTACATTTGACGCATCAAACATGGGATAGTGGTCAGCATTGGTTGTTTTTGTTCACAGGAAGTAAGAATGGGTGGTCTTTATTGCACATGCTTCTTGATATCCTGAGGCTCTTCCTGTAATCTAAGCCTTAAACCATGCTCTCTCCCTTTCTGACACCACGACCACCACTTTTTCAGACAAGGGTGGCAGGAAGAGACCACCATTCTAAGTATACCAGTAAAAGCCTAAATTAGCATGAAGGGGCCCTGGTAAAGCCCTTTCCACTCAATACTCCCAGTCACAATGTCACATGAGTCAGTGTGCAGTACAGACCCATGTGTGGTCATGTCACTGCTTGCCCTGAAATCCTGAGTGACTTACAATGCCTTGCCAATGTAACTTCCTGCCTGAGCCAGTCACACTCTGCAATAAGCATGTAGACCACTTTGTATAGCTGCAGTCTTGGTCCAGCAACTCTGAGCCCAGCAGCCTGCCAGCCAAATGTGTCACTGTCCTGAAAAAAGGGCCCAGACCCAGGCTCCACCCCACTGTCGCTCCAATCCTGGCCCCTGGCCCCAATCCAGCCCTAGGTCACTGGCTGGGGGCTGGATTGGGTTCCTGTCACTGCCCCATGTCCCTAGCTGGACTTGTGGCACTGGCGCTGGGACTTGGAGCTTGTGGCCTCTGTGCCTGCTGCCCGTGAAACCCACGCTTACTTGCAACACATCAGTCACATTCCCTGTTTTCTATTAGCATTAGTTACAACCAGCAATGTGACCCCAAAAGACTCCCAGCCCCAAATTTCCCCAAAACCATGTGCTCTGCTATGTGCAGTCCCTCTCCTGGACAGATGAGAGAAATAATCAGATTTGTTTGCTCCTCTAAAGACACAAAAGCACACAACAAGCAACGAGTCCTGTGGCACTAAGACTAACAAAATTATTTACTAGTTCCAAAGGAGCAGCCGTGTTAGTCTAGTAAAGCAAAAAAGCAAGGAGTCTCTGTGCTTTCAGGTAGTCTTTAAGTGTCACAGGACTGCTTGCTTGTTTTGCAGAACTAGACTAATACAGCTACCCCTTTAGAAAAGCACATGACAGTTTAACTTAAGCAGGTTAAATGCACACTTCAATTTAAACACACCACTGAGTTAAAAATAAAGTAAATACAGTAAAAAATAAAAATAATAGGAATAATAGGAAACAAGTTAAATGATGCCAAGTAAAAGAAATAAAGTTAGAAAGGGTTACAGCAGAGTTCTCAAACTCACAGGGTTGCAAGATTATTGGGGGGGGGAGCGGGAATGTGTCATGAGCTGTCAGCCACCAGGCATGCAGCGGCTGCATTTGTCAGCTCTCCACATGGCTAACAGCCAGAGCCCTTTGGAGCTGGGTGGCCAGAGAACAGCATCTGTTGCTCAGGTGCTTTGAAGGCAGTACAACCCCAGCAGCAGTGCAGTGCGACTGGATGGGGGTATGGGTGGCATAGTAAGGGGGGGGTGTAACTTTTTAGAATCGGGATTGAGTATCATACAGATGGCAGCTCTTCAATTTCTGAGGTCTCCAAACAAAATCTAAGATCATGAGAACTGGCATTAATGATTTTAAATATGCAGATAATTGTGTCATCCATGCCAGCACAGAGGCTGACTCGCAAAGCACCCTAAATCTTTTTTGCACATGCCTATCACATGCTTGTGCAACAAAGAAGTAACAAAGGAAGAAAGTCAGTACACTACACTCCTCAAAATGGGCTGTAGCTTGGTGTATGAGATGGTACGGTGGGACTCTGTTCTGTTCTGCACCAACTCCTTCCGGTTTGCTGGACTGTTATCACCCTTAAGTGTGTACTTTCAGTATGTCTTTGAAGTGCTTCCACTGCCCTCCACAAGCCCTTCTTCCCTGGCTTATCTGAGAGAAAAGGCCTTGCTCCGGGAGATGAGAGTCAAGCATACATATACAGTGGCCAGCCCAATGGACTTGGTGTTCCATGACCTGCACTTCTACACTGTTGACGTTGGCAGCAGAGAGAACGCAGATGTTGTTGCGTCAGTCTTCCTGACTGATCTTGAGGATCTTCCTAAGGTGGCATTGCTGGAATTATTCTGGCCACTTAAGATGTCGCCTAAGGTAACCAAGGCCTTACACCCTAAAGAAGGATGGGGATGACAACTACTTTGTAGACTAAAATCTTGGTGGCTGTTTGCAAATCTCTGTCATTGAAGACTTATTTAAGGATGTCCAAAGGAAGTCCTGGTACAGCAGATCCTGTGTTCAATTTCTGTGTCAATGCTGGCTCTCTGGGAGAGGTAGCTGCCGAGGTATGAGAAATGGTCCACATTTTCCAAGGGTTCTCTGCAAATGGCGATTTGTGGAGGACAAGAATAGGTTGTACAGGTGAGAGGTGGTAGAGCACCTTGTTTCTTCCAGTGTTAAGAGAGAACCCCAGGCTGTGATAGGCATGTGCAAAAAAGATTTAGGGTGCTTTGCAAGTCAGCCTCTGTGCTGGCATGGATGACACAATTATCTGCATATTGGAAGTCATTAATGCCAGTTCTCATGATCTTAGATTTTGTTTGGAGACCTCAGAAATTGAAGAGCTGCCGTCTGTATGATACTCAATCCCGATTCTATCAGGAAGGCAGTCACAGATGAGAATCAGGATCACAGCAAGGTAAATGGAAAAAGAGTGTTGGAACAATGACAGAGCCCTGCTTGACACCAGTATGAATGATAAATGACTGTGAGATACAGCACAGAACGGTGGCAGTCATCCCATCATACAGCCATCTAATGATGAAAAAGAATTTCTGTGGACAGCTAAGCCTACACAGTACCTTACATAGGCATCGTGATTGTTAGAGTCAAAGGTGTTGGTCAGGTCGATGAGTGCTATGAACAGTTCCTGGTGTTGCATCTTGCACTTCTCCTGAGTCTTTTGTACCACAAAGATCATGTTGGCTCTACCTCAAGATGACCTAAACCACACCGTAATTTGTGGAGAAATTCCTCAGCAAGTGAGAGGAGGCAGTTTAATAGGATCCAGGCAAGGATCTCTGCTGTGATAGAAAGGAGGACAACACTCTTCAGTTCTCACACAAAGATTTGTCCCCTTTCCTGACTATTGTAACCATGTTGGCATTCTTAAGGTCAGGTGGAATTTCTTCATATGTCCAGATTTTGTCAAGGAGTCGAAGGAATTTGTACTGGAACACTTCTCCAGACTTTAAGAACCTCAGCTGGGATGCCATCACAGCCAGGTGCTTTCTGATTTTTTGTCAGAGTGACAGCACATTGCACTCCCCTAGAAGATACAAGATAAGCAAGGTGTTCCATTGTTGAACACTGTTGAATAAACACAAGGGTCTTCTGAGACCATGGTTTTGCAGTTCAGTAGAATCTCAAAATGCTCCTTCCAGTGTTACTTAATGGTTACATTGTCCTTAAGGAAGGTGGAGCCATCCTGGGAGCATAAGAAGGTTGAGTCTGTGGAACCTGGCCCATCTATAACTTTTGTTGTTTGAAAGAAGCTTTTCACATAATCTTGGTCTATTAAACCCTAGATCTGAGGCCTTTTCTTGCACCACTTTTTTTTTGATGTTGTGTAGCCTCCTTTGAGCAGGTAATTGGCCTCATGTTTTGGTTGGTTTGAGGAGTCGCTTTGCTAGTTATAGAAGGCATTTCTTTTCTCTGAATTTAATACTAGGATTTCATCACTGTTTTCATCAAACCAGTCTTAGTGCCAATGAGTCAAATATCCTTTGGTTTCAGCATCAGACACTGTGAATGATATATTTAAATTGATCCTAATGGTCCTCAATTTCAGTAATGTTATCAGGCAAGTTACACTGTTTGTCAAGCATGTATTGCTGAAGAGTGTCACATTTACCTTGGTCTTGAAGTGTTTTGATGTTGTACTGCTTTCATTTAGTCTCTGAGTGCTTGCAGTGTGGTGGTGCAAGCTGCAGTAACATGATTAATCTTAATAAATTATGGTCTGTTCAGCAATGATTTGTATCTCTCATGATTTGTGTTAAATGGACATTGGTACGATCATCAGCTCTGACTACTACATAGTTGAAGAGGTACCTGTGTTTGAACCAAGGAGGTTTCCAGGTGATCTTAAATTTGTTATTCTGTCTGAAAATGGTGTTTGAGATGAGCAGATCATGCTCTGCTCTGTACATTTGCTGACAAAGAAAACACCACTTGGGTTTGCCTTTACCACTGCTTCTTTGCCTATATGCTGCTCCATCCAACTCTGGCACTGAAATCTCCCAGCAGGCTGAGTTAGTGTTCCTTAAGTATGGCTGTGAGAACTGCATGGAGGGTGTTATAAAATCGCTCCTTGGCTTCTTCATCATCAAGTACGGGGGCACATGCACTGATGACCATGTCATACTGGTTGTTGTAATGCCTGAGCTGAAGAGTCACTAGATGCTCTTTTATCCCCATGGGAAGCTTCAAAAGCTGAGTGGTGATCTGATTTTTGGTGGCAAAAGCAATCCTGTGGACGTGTCTCTCTCTAGGTGGCTTTCCTTTTCAAAAGAAGGTGTATCTACCTTCATCCTTTTTTAATTTTTCCTCAATGGCTCAGCAAGTTTCACTAAGGGCTGCAATGTCAATGTTGAGTCTTGCCACTTCTTTGACAATGACAGTTCTTTCTGGACATCATCATTCTGAGAGTCCATAAGGGTGTGGACATTTCAGGGGACTAAATTCATTGTCTTGTATCTCTTATTTTGGTCGCAGAACTGAGTGATGCTACTGAATGTGGCCATCCAGTTGGAGGAGTGAGAGACCATCTGTGTTTAGGGCATCTTTTCTAGTCCGCTCCCCATTTGGGGTTGAGCAGAGGGGATTCTGAACAGGCCTGCTCAGTTGTAATCACTGTTGTCGAAATACATTTGTCTCATCCAAGCATTATAATAACCATCACACAGCTGCCACCTTCATGCAAATTTGTGATTGAAGACTTCCAGAGATCACTGCTCTTGTTTTCACTGCTACTTGTCTGTCACCACAAGACTTTATATAGGTCTGAGCCCTTTGTCAGAGGCCTGCGTGTGAAAGCTTTTAATGTGGGGAAACTGGAGCACAGGCTATAACCACACAAAGCTTGAGAGGAGCAAAATCTGAACCCAGCAGAAATGAGATCCAAGACAACCAGGGGCCTCGTTCCTGCTGCAGCCTTCATCCACCTTCACAGCCGCAGAGTTTTTTCCTCTTATGTGTGCAATCCACCATGGGGGTCTTGTTGCATTTGGACTGTATATTGTCAGGACCTTCACCTCAGACCTGCTCATCAAAGCTGGCACTATCAGGAGTATAGAAGCTCCCGATGGCATACCTCTGAGGGTCTTTAGCCCATACAAGCCTCTCCATATGCTTAATTAACAAAGGAGACTGGTAAATAGCTGTCTCCTCCCCTCTCTGGGAGGGAATCTGTTTCTCCATTTGGTCACAGTCTTACAGCACAATAATATCATTATGTTACTGTAATTCCTTATATAGTGTTATTACATGTCAGAGTGACATTAATCACTAGTGTGTCATTAGCTTTCTGTTTTCATGCTACTCACTTTGTGCACAATATTACCGTATTATGAATCAGTTGATTCAATTCCTTAACACTTGAGGTTCAAACCCCAACTACTCTCCCATCTTTATAGCTAAGGTTTGCTGATCTCTGTGTTCTCTGAAAAGCAAAAGCCAGGCCAAACTCCTCTCTCCTGCTTGGTGTAGATGCCACACTGTCTCCTCCTCAACCAGTTGGCTTGATAGCTTTGTTTAGCTAACATGTAAAAATGGATCTTCATGGTCTTTGCCTGATAACCAGGCTGATCAGAGAATCAAATACACATTCCTTTATCTAAGATGGATCTGTTTCCTTCTCCTCTTTGCATGCCTGGTTTAAAAACATATTAATCATAATTCCAGCATATATCCATAACCCTTAAAACATACCACATAAATATATCATGCAAGGGTATTAATGACCACTGAATTATTCATTTTCAAATGATACCTCACAAGGCATATATTACATCTATCTATCTATCTATATTTTAACAAGGATCATTACAATAGTGTGTAGGGTGTGAATACAATGGTGCTAGGGTCACACCCAGCCAGAGCCAGGAATGAGAAAACAGCATCAGAAATTGAACACAAGAATCACATGGAAGAGAGTGGAGCAGTATGTGCCACAACAGTTTTGACTAAGCAGTAAAAGACTGATCCAAATCCCACCTAAAGACACCCATTGATTTCAGTGGGTATTGGATCTAGCCCTCAGACATCATTTGTTTGTTAGGATACATCAGCAGGCAACAAGATTTAATCACTACAGTACCTGTTCCCTTATTTACTTGGGACAAGGTAAGACTGAAGGTAAGTCTAATTTTGCATTTGCTATTTTCAAGTCATGAGTCCTTTCTACTTCCCAGCATCAAAGAGTCAACAAAGGAAAGAACTACTGTAGCACGCATTTCATGCAAGGGTAAGTGAATTGGCCAGCTATCAAAGCAGACTGTTAAATACTGCACTGAGCTCCTGATATTTTCCCCACCTGCAATAAACACAAGACTCTGCTGGAGACATAAATGTAAACCTAGATACCACATCTGCTGATAAAGCAAAGTCTTAGTAGTTGTGAAACAGAAGCTAATGGTCTACAATATACTTATATTTCACTGTTCAGTACTCCTGGCATTCTGAAGCTGACCTGTGATGGGCCTGAGGGAGCCAGTGCTAAATGCACACTCAGCAAACACAAACATTAAAGGCAGCAAGGAACTGGGATTATGCTATAGAATTGTATTAGCTAGGTGAGATGATGAGTCACTCCTGCGCTCAGTAAATCCTCACTGTAGTTTGGGCACCAATTCACCAATCCTGATTGTTGTATTTCTATTGTACTCACTTGGAAAGCAATGCACACAATAGAACATTTTTATGATTTATCTCTGCTTCCACAAGCAGAAATGGCAGATGGTGCTCTCAAAACACTGTCATACTATGCTTTTATTAATGAAGGCACCTCTCCTATTTAAAGATTTTTACAAGCTCCTGACTACCTTTGGAGGAGATGTATAATATATTTGCATTGCTTTTGCCTGACATGGGCCTGTTGGGAAGCTTTGACTGTTTATTCTCTGAACATCAAGACATCAGATTCCACTTCTCTGCTAGTAAATACGCATCACAGGATAGTATTTTAATGCCTCCATATTTTGTGAATATACACGTTGAGAGGGACATATATTATTTTAGCAGACCTTTACTCATTAATTGCTACCAAGCCTGATGAATGTTCTTCCATAGCCAATCAAAGGGCTGACTACAAGCCTTGAGACTACTGCTATGTCAGAACTAATCTACATCACTTTGCTAATGAGATGCAGGACAAGTTGCTGCAGAGCCACTTCTCATCCCATCCTATATTTTCACATGTAGTGCATAAATTGCTGCTTTGATTATCACACTGATTCCCCACCACAAACAGTAGGAACTGTATCAAAATTATGCATCAAAGCACCCTCAAGTACCAGGAATAAACGGGTTGCAATTGCACTCATGCTACTACTAAGAATGTTGAGCTAATTCCTAGCAGACACCAATCTCTACAAAGTCTTGATCTTCATGCAAAAATTATTTGGACCAGTTCAGGACTATACATATCCATACTGAGGTACACTTAAGTCTGCTGTAGGTTGTACTGAGGCATATGTCTACTCTAGGTTGTACTGAAGCATATGACTGTGAAAAGTGGCCAAAATGCCAATAGTCATTTTGTTAAACTTAAGTATTGTGTATTGACAAGAGTGCTTGATGCAAAACAAACAGTACGACATGGTGCCTGTCACAAAACAGGCCAGAGATAGACTATCCAGTTCAGACTCACATAATCCACCAGAATGGCAATACAAGTTTAGGGAATAGGAGAAATCTAACAATGGGTCAGTGGTTATTTTTCCTTTTTCATTCTAGAATAGCAATTTGCTAAATACTAAACAAACTAACAAAAAACCCACAGCATAATATAAACGTCTGCCACAAAAAAAAAAAAAAAACCCCCAAGGAAATCCCTCTTTAAGTTACAATGGAACTAAGAGAAGAGGCTGACAAGAATACTTTAAAACTCGCGAAGGCCTTGTCTACGCTGTGAATTTGCCTTGATTTCAAGCTCATGACCAGCCAACGGTATACACCAAAGGTATGCACTGCTTCAGCTAAATAGGGTAAATTGGCTGTAAAACACAGTCTGAATCTTGAAACTCTTACTTTCAGGCAAGGGTAAACTCTACTTGCAAATCGCAGTTTTGCCTATTTACACTAGGAATGTGCATCAGGGCAAGCATCCAATTGGCTGGCCAAAGTACTACTCGCAGACCAGAACAGCTATGATTTTTAATCTTAGAAAACTAGACTGCACTTTCTTGGCCAAATGCAAGAGATGTCCAGAAAAGAGCTTCAGCTAATATGTCAAGGAGGGAGTTCCATTATTTTGTGCAATCAAGATTTTTTTGTTGTTTTTGATGCAAAGGATTTGTTTTACTTTTCAGCAAGTCACCAATGCCAAAACAATCTCCAACTTGCTCTACACTTTGCAGACCTTTAAGAGCAAAAGGCAAACATTCTGAGGATGAATCGTGGTAGCCTCCTGGCTTAAGAAAGAAAGAGTGGGAGATCAAGTAACTCTGCTGTCAGTGCTTTGAATTGGGAGATTCCAGTTCCCTACAGTCAATAAAGTTAATATATCTATGCTAGTTATCTAATTTATATTATACAGTTTGTTTATTTTTAAGGATTTTGATTGAATGTGAGTTTCCTGAAAATGAAGGGCTCACAGTACTGACTAGAGGCAGGCATAATACAGGGCTGCCTTTAGTGTGTGTGTGCACACACACACACCTCTACCTCTCTTAGTACACCTTAATTCTAATTTAAAACACTTCTGTTCCTATGGACATGTAAGGCAGTTACTATATTAAATTACCAAGTGGTTCTGGGCTGTGGGTAGGATAAATCTCAGCTCATTTTCACTTGTGACCTGTGCTGGATTACAAACAAATCCCCTTCTGGAGTGGCATTCTAGCATTCCTCGTATTCATGGGCAACTCCCTTAACTCAGATATTTATTTCTTAGAGAAAAAATGTATCACAGTAGTCTGAAAATACAGAGATTTTATTTGGCACTACAGAGTCAGTGCTGATCTCAAAGCAGGCTTCTCAACTGTGCATAATCTTTGGAAATAACTTACATATTTAGACAGAAAATACCTCTTTGCTGGTTTGCTACCGTCCTTCATTAAGGGCCAACGTCTGCTCTTGTTTATGTCCTGTAAGCTATCAGTGGTGTTGTATGGGCTTTTACTGAGAGCAGTGGAATGTAACACCGTAATTTTAAGAACGGAAATTAAATACTAGATTTTCAAACAGATTGAATTTACTTCAAAATATTTCTTTATTTAAAAGAATGGCTTTCATTTTGGAGCTTGTAGACCCTTAGTCATCCACAAACTATGCCTAAGATTTCCAAAGGCGTCCACATCTCCATCTGAAATTTTGCAGGGATCCACGAACAAACAAACAAACCAAACCAAACCAAACCAAAACAAAAAGGTTGAAAAACTACTAATTTAAAACATTTAAAATTCACCATTTGTTAAAGAAGCAGCCAGTCCTTTGTTTCCAATTTCTATGCCAAACTTGTGAAAGGTGCAGTATGATTTTACAGTAAATAGTCAAAAAGAACATAGAGATGTGAAACTGATACTTTCTCCTTTTGTTAGGGCCATTAAAGATGTGTCCAATTTTCTCATGTGTCTATATAAAACCAGGATGATTTGTCAGCACTGAAATTCAGACATATTTTTGTCCAAATGCCAGGAACCTTAGGAACTGCTGGCCTCACTTCCAAGTATGAAGTGTTCTTACCTCAGTAACAATTTACCAAAATGAAAATGCATACAACATCCATTTCTAGAAATAGACATATTTTAGAGTAGTAGTTCTCCTTTTGCTCAACAATTTCTGATCAGAGATGGGTTCCAGTGTTTTCAAACCACTGGTGCACTTAGCATCAGCTGAGTTTGGACCAACTGCCTATGTCTGGCATCAGGCTTTTATGCAGCGCCAATACACTTCAATGGCCGACTCAGCCACCTGGAAATTGTTTTTAGGATCCTTTAAAGAAAGCAACACTGCCGACAAAATTCAACAAGCATTGCGCTGGTGACTTGAGAAGACATACTGAATGTCAACGAGCGTGTTTATCTTCATTAAACAGTGAACTTCCTTTTACCCAAACCCTAACAAGTCAGATGACTGCTGAATGCTAATGGAAGCTGATCAAAAGACCCAAGATTATTTGGCTGGCTGACACTAAAACCTTTTCCAGCTTTAGTTTCCATGCAAAATACAACAATTATGAATTCATATCAATGGAAAGTCTGTGAGGTATATATCTACTACTAGCAAAAAATAGCTTTCAGAACTAACCATGGAGTAAAAGAGTTAGAAATTCCTAAGTGATTTAGGTGCCTAAGTCCCACTGAATTTCCTTGAGACTCAGGCTCCTAAGTGGATAAGGATTTGTGTTCACTGCAGTGAGTGGAGTGACTCCCAGCAGGGACAGATGGACTTGTGCTAACTCTAGTTAAGCTAGCAGAGTACATACAGCAATGTGGAAACTGGTGCTAGCAGAGGTTCAAGATGCCACCTGAGCTCAGAGATGCACAAAGGTGGAGATATTTGGACTCAGGCAGCTAGCTTGAGCCACCACCCATGCAGTGTTGTCCATTCTACATCTTAACTTTGTTGAAGGTATCACACACATTTGACTGCCAGGGCAGGGAATCACACCTCTTCACTGTTGTGTAGACACGCCCTGAGATACTTTTGAAAAAGGGACATAGGTGTGCTTGAAAACATTATCCTTCATTTATAATATGAAATTTTTGCTCCATTTCCACACCATTTCAGCTTTGCCTGTGGTCAGAATGAGAGGTGCTAGTGTAGAGAAGGCCCCAGTAAGCATGGACCTATTGAACACTATGCTGTGGAAATTGTCTCTAACCACAACTAGACGACATAATGCTCAAACCACCAATGACCGACTGGAGCTCTGTCTATTGCCCTACCTCCTATTCAGATGTGCAAGGGCAGGGTAAACCAGGCTCAAAAATAGCTGTAAACATCTATGTAGAAAAGCTAACAGGATCCCAAGAGATAATTATTATTTCTTGTTTTTAATATTTCTTTGAAAACAAAGAACTACAGACCAGAACTCAGTTTACTCATTACTAACAATGATTATCCAGATGATTAAGAGTTAACATGGAAACACCTACCAATGCATTCAAATTTGATCTATTCACAAAGTGAACTGAAAAGAGAAACCTGCCAGTGTGTTATGATTTATGATCTCTTGTCTGGCACAATACTGTGGTGTCCAGATTCCGTGCCTCTGTTTAAAAACAATTATGTTTGTAGAACTTCTAGCAGTAAAGATAACCATACAAACCCTGAGTGCTGCTATCTTGCTGAGTCTGCAGCCAAGCAGACTAAAACAGCACTGAGAGAGGTGTGAACTTCCCCTGCATCTTATTGAAAGAGTTAGGTGCATTAAAGGCTGTTATCTTAGACTCTGAAGCTAGATTAATTAAATTTGTGTCCAGAGCACAAATATGCAGCTTGGAACTTAGAAGATATTTACAAAGCCCCTCTCTATACCCAAAACCTCTTCCTTATAACACAATAATTAGGGACCCTACTCCCCCAGGCTAGTTCAGTGAACTTAGGCAAATACTGTAGATACTCATAGTGGGAGTGTGGATTCATGTGAATCATTATCCATATATTAATCATGTCTAGAGGCTCCAATCAAGATCAGGTTCCTACTGTGCTAGGCACTGTACAAACCCATATTACGAGACTGTCACTGCTCCAATTAGTTTACAATCTAAATAGGCAAGTAAGTGTATTTATGTATGTGTGAAATATACATCCACGGTAATGTCTGCACAAATCACAACTTCTGATTTTTTGTCTAGGTTAATAGGCATATTAATGCAATTGAGTGTTCAGTTTCAAGCAGCATAAAGAAATAATAAATAAAATGTCAAATCTCAAACCATCGAAAAACTTTGTAAAGCAGCAGAATGTCTGCACAAAATATAATCCCATTCACTCCACCACTGCAAAAAAAGGTTGCAACAAAACTTGAGTATTCCAACTACAGTGTATAAATGAACATGTAAACTTATCTTGTGACTATAACCAGAACTAGAAGAATCAGAGCTCTTTCTCATATCTCCCAAATATTCTACATCTGACTTTAGGGAGGTCATTTAAGACAAACATTTCTTGAGTGTCTACTGATTATAGCTATATAAAATTTTGGATATTCAATATGAGACCACCGAGGCCTGATTTTCATTACTGAACATCACTGTTCTGTGATCTTACTGCACTTCAGTTTCTTCCATGGTCTACTCAAGGATACCTCTTTAGATCTCAGGCCTCCAGCCATCACTGCCCTATGGGTAGTCACCAGGAACCAGCATCCTTCTCTTTCCAGACCAGAGATTTAGTTTTCCAACCACCCTACCATTCAATGTGACTACCCCAGCAGATCTCACTTTAGCCAGGACATACACACATTTATAAATCCTGTATCTAGAGCATTCACCACACTGAAGTATAGTACCAAAGGGGCAGCTGTGTTAGTGTAGTTCAGTAAAACAAGGGGTCCTGTGGCAGCTAAAGACTAATAAATTTCTGTATTTTATGAGCTTTCATGGGAGAAAATCCCACTTCATCAGACACTTTGAAGATGGAGGAACATTTTTATTTCCTCCTGTAGCGTAAATCCCTCCATCTTAGAAGCATATGGCGAAGTGGGATTTTCTCCCACAAGAGCTCATGCAATAAATAAATTTGTTAGTCTTTAAGTGCCATAGGACTCCTTGTTTTTGACAGTAGCGTTCTTTCATATTCTCCTTATGTTCTGGATCTCATATTTATCACCATGAGTAACACACAATTCCAACTGAAGTCAATGGGAGCCCAGTTCCCCTGGAAATTCACTCTTATGTTTCAGGTTGAGCACTCAAAATCTGGGGCACCAAAAATTGGCCGACCCCTCTAAGCAATTGTCAAAATTGATGGAAACATAAGAATTGTTTTTTACCTCAATAGCACTGTGCCTCTATTTCTAAAATTGTGAAGTGGAACAATATTATTTACTTAACTCCTGTGTGAGGTCTGAAGTTTAATTCCATGAAAGTATTCAGTCACCCTCAAATACAGTTACCTTCAAAAATGATTTTGAAGTAAGTAGGTAATTTTAGCTTGGCCCTATTTTCTCTCTGCTAATTCCCGTGGTTTTACGATCACTTTTTCCTCTTTTTCTTTCTTCCTTTCTCCTATTACTGCATAAAAGACTGACACAAACAAGGAAAACTAACTTATTAGAGGAAGGTGGGGAATCCCCTCTAATCTCTATCAGTTGTAAGTCTTAGGTATGACTTGCTACAGCAGTGGGCAAAACCTTTTTTCAGACAGAAGCATGACTTAAAAATTGACAGCATCAATTAGCACCCTTTAAAGCTTTAACATCTCTTTAAAGTGTTTTTGACCTCTCGTACAGAAGTACAAATATATATAATTTATTGAGCATAAAGAAACATTGAAGACAATTAACCTTGAAAAGCCAAGCACTCAAAGTTAAGAAATCAGAATTAAGGTTGCTTGTGGGTCTTTGTGTGTATGTACTATGGCACTATATTTCATGATATATATCATTTTCTCGACAAGACCCCTGCCTCATTCAACAAACAGGATGGATGATGCTCAATGGAATCTACTATACTAATTCCCTATGTGCATGCGTGCGTTCGTGTGTGATGTGAAGTGTACCATGTGACAGCCTATTGTGATGTCAGAGGTGATTCAACCAACTGCTCCCAAGGAGGGACAAGGCACAATTGGTTGAATAGCCTGTCACATGGTACAGCTTTCAGCTGTTTTCAATATCTCAAGCTGACTCTTCAGACAATTCTATGGGATGCTCACTTGGAGAAGAAACCATGATTTCCCCCTGTCATTTTGACAGGTTACTGCTAGTATTTAATATTTTACTATCCAAAATTTTGTTACATTCTCATTTTTAAAAGAAGCTTGAGGCCTTAGTTTTTGTACATTATTCAAACCCTACTCCACAGACCAAATTTCCTTATGGACTTTTCTATGGCACTCATAAATACAGTGAGTTTCACAAGCACTAATGAACTGATTTTTCACAACATTCCCATGAGACAGGAGGATATTACTATCCCCATTTTACATGTGACACACTGAGGCACAGAGCAATTACACTCAGGAGAGCCTACTAATTCTCATGTAATTAAAGAATATCACCCGCTATGTTCCTTTAATGTACTGTGTGTGTGTGTGTGTGTGTGTGTGTGTGTGTGTGTGTGTGTGTGT